>JAVSBS010007737.1:60265-72390 GCA_033124195.1 Coracias cyanogaster | reverse complement strand
TATGCCATTTCTAGATACTCTTCAAAATATCCTCTTATATGCCTTCAATCTGACACCATCCTTCCTTCTGTTCAGCTTCAACCAATTTTTCTTCACCTATGGATGGTTTTCATTCCAGTACTGGGCATCCTGATTGTAGCTGTTTGGTCCTATGTGATGAAGTATAACCTTGTGAAGTGCTGGGGACTGAGCTGTGGGCCCCAAATTGGAGTTGACCTGTGGATGAGTCACAACCTAGCAGAATGTTTTGTTTTTCCTACCAGCTTCATGTTCCAGAGGCAGGACCTGGCCCACCTGTGTCTTTGTGGCTCTGCCCTCACCCAGGTGGTCGTGGTTGGGATGGTGGGCGAGGCCAGGATCATAGCAACCAGGAGCTGGTTAGTTGGAAGAGCTTCCTGTTGGGGCTGCTTGCATTTTCCTGAGCTCTCTGGGTGGTGTCCTTTCATGTGAAGGGCTGCTGGGGGAGCCATTTCTGTCTGTTGTGTCCAGCAGGTGGTGCTGGCACCACAGTGGATAGCAGAAGATCTGGGCCCACAGGAACCTATGGCAGGACTGTCGAAAGAAGGCTTCTGAGGGGATGTTGCTGAGTTCAGTGTTGGCCTGTGTGATCAGGCAACTGATAGCAGCATAAAATGGTGATGGCTGAATCAGCACAACACCTTGGTATTTCCATATGTTTGTGTCAAAGTTTGCTTTTTTTTTGTCCTGCAGAATTACTCTGTGAGCAAATCTATTATTAATTACTATGCATTACCTGTTTCATTTTCCCCAATATCTATCACTTCTTCTGTTGTTTCCATAGTTTCAGAAAAGATCTTCCTGGATGCTAATGTACAACTTTGTAATAATCTCTTTGTGAGCAGACTATTATTTACGGGTTGTGTATATTGCACCTAGCACAACAGGGAGTCATACTTTTGAAACATTCAGATGCTTTAATAATACAAATTGTAAATAGCAAAAAAAGCAGAGTTAGCAGCATGTAGTTTAATAGATTTATGAAGGGGAAGGTGAAAAAAGCACAGATGAAATCAGAACTGGATATGTCATGAAATTATGCCCAGCATCAGTTCATTGTAGTATTGCATGAATATCACACAACTTTTTTTAGTGATTAATGGGCTTGCAATTAGGAGGTGATGAGAAGATTTATATTACTGATTTTAATTTTTTATTAGGAAAACAAATGTGAATAATTGGGTTTGCTGAAGTATTCTAGAAATATTTTTGCCATGGAGGATGTGTCTCTCTTCTGTGGTTTGGGAGAACCATACCGTGAGGAGGAGCATACTGAAGTCAAACATTCAAGGAAAGATATTTCAGCATAGTAAAAGGAAAGAACAGACCATGCCCTTCACATTCTAATACATTTTGGTCCAGAGGAATAGATTTGCTACTCTTTTCATTCCTTCAGCATAAAACATGGGGTAGAACTGTGCACTTCTCCTTGAGTTGGTAGTAAAGGTATGTAATGAAGTGTAAATGTCATATATCTTCTCTGTGGAGTTCATTCAGGGGATCAGAACACACTTTTAAATTAATTTTTCTACTTGACTTAAAAAACCCTCTTGGTCAAGTTGCCACACAAATATTGTCAAAGGCCCAGAACTCATTCCCATGAACTCCAGGCATCAAATGGTGACTGATCACAAATTTATGTGGAGTACAAGGATGCTTTTACTCCTTCATGATAGAAAAGATTTCACCATTCCAAACATTTCTGTAGTTTGTAGGCTGTTAATGCAAGTTCACATTACTTACATAAGTATCTGGATTTTGTCATGGGGAATGAGCAACTTCAGTGACAAAACAAAGCAAACTGGAACTTTGAAGTATGGAAAATTCTTGTGTCAGCAATAGATATGTAAGCATCAGAGGCAGCAAGAGATTAATGTTCACTACTATTTCAATAAGTGACTTTCAGCACAGTGAGATTTCATTGTATAGAAGATGATCTGGTTTGCAGTTCTGAAGGCAAGAAAGAGCTGTCTGAGTTAGGTACTACAATTAGGAGGGTTGACTGAGCTTATGTCTTTTAAGGAGGAAAAAAGGAAGAAAAAAAAGTGCAACGTACATGCTGTTCCTGCCATCAGAACAAGTATTATTATTGCACATGTGTGCAACTTTTGTAATATTCCTATTTTTAAGCAATTTTGACAGTGCCAGATCCATCTATTTTCTGGCTTCACTCGTGCAAGTCTGAAGCCAAAGAACTTGGCATCCCAAATGTTTTAGAAAGCCTCAAGTTTTGCAGAAATTTGTTCTTTGACCCTGACAAATGGCAAGAAAAATAAATATGTTATGTATAGTTTTGGCATAGAAGTTTCATTAAAGATTTGTGAATAAGTCCCTTGGAACATAAATTAATTCCACAACTAACTTATGTCACAAAATCCAACAGTTGGTTGAGTGCCAATATTCAGCTGGAGAATTTTTAAGGTTGACAGTGCAGCACCGGCAAAAGTAATTGTGATTTAAATTAAGAATATAATTATCTTTTAAAAATTATAGACTCCCAATAGTTTAATAAAGTACTGTGTGTTTTTTATTTTCTCTTTTTAGTTTTCTGTATACTAATCAGACTATAATATTTTGGAAACACAATAAAGAGTAAAAAGAGTCTAAGGTATTAAAATTTACCAGTAAAATTATTCTCCCAATTTATCCACACGGGAACCATCATATAAATTATGTTGCATCTAACCAAGGTGAAACATATCTTTAAGAACCTCTGGCCCTGTCTTTTTATGACATTTAACACATATGCATGTATTTGACGTCCTTGAATAGTCCCAGTAACGTCTAAATGTGCTTACTTTCTCTGCTGAATCATTACTTTGTTTGATATTCTTCTGCTGCATTCAGCATTCTACTTAATAAGAGAAAATGGAGAGCTGAATATTGTAGATTGTTGAGTTGGATTTATGTGGCAAGGTTTTGGTAGCGGGTGTTGGGGGTGGGGGAGAGGGGACTGTTGCAGAGGTGGCTTCTCTGAGACGATGCCAGAAGCCAGGATATTCTTAAAAAGTATTAAAATTTTGCAATGTCAGTGCAAGCACTATGCTCCTTGTATTAAAAAATGATTTTAAAAAAGACTCATACAGAGATACTGTCTCTCCGTAAACTAATAAAAATTTGTCGGTGTTTTAAAAATACTTATCTTCACCCTTTCTATTCCAGAATACTTAAGTATTAATTATTTAAAAGAATCTTCTGATATAAACCAGAAACCAAATGTATGTGCCAATCTCTCATTCAGGTAATAGAGGTAAGAGAGAAGAGGCACTTTTATCTTTTATTTTTAGTTATGGATGGCAGGTAATCTGCTGTAACTATCTTATCTATTGTTTGTCTGTATCATTTGACATCTTCAATAATTCTGCATTCATTACCTTAATTTGATTTGTCTGCTCTAGTTAGTTTGGGGAAAGTAACGGAAAAGGAAATAAGCCTTGTTCACCTTTTCTGCAGAAGAGAAAACATCCTTACTTCATTTACTGAAAACTAATTACATGCACTACTTAGGTAACTAGAAATATAACTCAAGTTGTAAAAGGCAACACTTAGAAGCATGCCAGTTCTTAAATAAGTGGGAAACTCCTAAAGTGTAGAGACATCATCAACAATCAAACTAACTCAACAGTTTAACAGTCTAAAGGGCTGCAGTATTATTAATAATATTTTTTCTATTTCCTGATTTCTTTTGAATACTCTTATTTTCTCCATACATATTGTACTTGCTCAGAAAATCAGGATGTATTTTGTGGCAGTTTGTGATTACAATTAAAGCTGAAATACTGCTACATGTCTCAACCAAACAGTTTCCTCTTTAAATCCTTATGTTGACTGTAAATAATGCAGAGCAAAGTCAGAGATTGGAACTGTGTAAAACATGGAAAATATGTGGCTTCTGTATGTGAAACAGGGTGATAGGGTGTCATATTCATATCTCCTGTCTCATTTCTGTAATGCGTCACTCATGGGAGAAACACTTCAAAAGTCGAGAAGCAATCAAGGGTTGAATAATCTCACAACACTCAATGCAAAATGGTAAGCACCTGTCTAGTATATCAAAGAGCTGGAGGGAGGGAAAAGCATCTTTTTGTTGTTTGTTTCATTTTTTTGAACCATGCAGGTGTTATTTGACTTTCCTTTGATTCTTTAAATAAAAGCATCTGTTTGATGAACCTAATTCAAAATAACTATAATTTGCATATACTTCCTTCTTTTACTAGTTTGTGAGTGGAATCAAGATGAGAAAACAGATGCTTGTCCTGTAATGACATTCACAAGGAAATACCCTTTGCCCACTGGAGCACTTTGATAATTAGAGTTGCAGGAGGCGTTGAATCTTACTGAGTGTAACCAGTAAACCAATGCCTTGTTAATTTCCCATAGTAGTTTATGAATGAACTGTGCACAGGAACTGTAATTTGCCATTGCATTTTCTTGTTCCTACCTCCTATTTAGTGAAGAATAGCAGAGAGGAGTCCCTTCACTCTTGATAATATACTTTCTGAAACAGAAGTACAAGGCCACAAACCACTGAGAAGATGCATTTCCAGTATGCTGTCAATACAGGACTCTGAGAATAAGAGATGTTGCCTAATATTTTAAAATCTTTTCTGAGAGCATTAAATCTTTGGATTTTCTTCTATGCCTACTTGCTTCTCCTACTTTCTTCAAATTCAATATGATACCACTAAATTTATCAGAAGAAAACACTCAAGTGTCAGCAGAATGCAATCAATGCAAATTGTCTTGCCGGCTTATGCTTATCAGATTCTCAGAAAAAATGAACCCTTATATTTACATGGGTAGGCAAACATCTACCAGCTCAGTTAAGGAGGGACACTTTCGTGACAAGAGCTTGATAAAATATTGCCAGTATGCTGCTGCAATTAGCATGTCCTTTTGGCCATTGTTTAACAGTGTTTACCAAGAATAAGTATCAACTGGCTGTGGAAACTAGGTTACCTGGGAAGTGGTTCACCCAGAACAAAGCTAAGATAGATTGTTGAGCTGTCTGGAGAAATCATCATTAGCTGGTTTATCGACTAAATACAAACTCATGACCCCCAGTCAAGGCTTCAGTCTTACTTCTCAGTGATCAGTCCTTAGTGCTACATAACCCAGGGCTCATTGACTCATCTGCAGGGTAATGGTAGATACATTTAATCCTTCCTTCTAAGCTTGGCTGTTGCTGTCAGACCGTTGCCCCTTCTGACCAGTGACAGCTGACACCACAAGGTAGCAGGATCTCTCTGTCTTGCAGCTGAGGTTGCTTAGCACACCTCTGCAATACCCATCATTCCGAGTGATGCATTCATTTTCATGCTGAAGTTATATTTTTCATTTGAAATGGGTAAACTCTCATTTATTTTGCTGGAAATGATTTTCATTGGAAATAGCATTCTGAAACAGAAGTTGAAGGAAGATTCTGACATTAAAAAGTGAATAATTTACCACAAATATTTCAGGTTTTTCTACAAAACTGTGCTTAACAGTTTACTTATGTTATTTTGATGCTAATTACTCAATAAAGGATCACCTCACAAATAAAGTCACTTCAGCACAGATCTGTAAATACAACCTTCTTTTCATGTTCTTCCTGAACTTGTACAACTTCTGAAAGGAATTTCAATTAAGCAAAGTAGCCACTCTCTTGTTTTCTACCCTCCTCAATGTTCCAAATACCAGCCAAAAAATCTTCACATTGTCACCAGCTGATTCTCATTGCCTCACCATGCTCATTTGAGCAGCTGAAAGAAAGACTATTCAAAGGATTCATTGATAGGGCTAGTGTTGGCTTTACATTACCTTTACCTGCTGTTACAGCATAGTAGACTTGTTGAGGGAAGGAAGAAAAGACAGAGAATTGTCTGATTCTTGCCAACACAACTGTGAGCAAAAGAAAGAGAAAAAAAACATTAGAGGACTCCCAGAGAGCTCAGAGTAGAGAGGGAGGATAGCATAGTAAGTGGCTCTGGGAGTGTGATGAGTGCGGGAAAAAAAGAGTGAGGGAACTGAGGAAAATCCACCTTATAGGGGAGAGGGACCACAGTGATGGCAAAGAGCTCATCTATATCCAGCTCAGGTTCAGTGCTAAGGAAAGGGAGGCAACAGACGACAAATGCAAAAGAATATATTGGCAAGATATTTGAAACCAGGAAGCATAGACCCAAGTAATGAGGACAAATCAAAATTGCAGAAGAAAAGGTATGAGACTGTACTTTAAAAAAAAAAAAAATATATATATATATATATTTAGAAGATTCTTGATGTGATTGACTATACCAATGGCTCTACCGAGACCAAATGAGTGAGGTGAAACAAATTAAGTACATCATTAGCAAACAGTTGGTAGACAGGATGAGGTTTCAGAGAAAGCAAGAGAGTAGAAGGAAGATATTTTTAAAAGTCATGAAAGATTACAAAATTGGTGGAATGGGAATTTCTAAGTTATCATGAAGAAATGAAGAGTTGAGGTCTTTTATGAAGGTGTGTTCTGTGGGTGTTGAGAGAAGGATTGGTTGGGTATTATCACTGAAGCGGAGCATAATAAGGAAAAAGGACATTTCAGGAAGAAAATCTAGAGTGACTGCATGGAAAGGCAAAACCAGAATAAGGTGGAAGAATAAAAATTATAAAATCTTAATAGATTGTAGGAAAAGAAAAGTTAAAAGGGTATAGCAGTTAAAGTGTAGAGAAAAATGCTACCGAATGGGTAGAAACAATGGGATCTAATTTTAATTAGACTGTTGTCCTGGTTTAAGTTGGAACAGGACTAATTCTGTTCAATGATTTTATTTTTCAGCTAAGTCTCTTCTAACTAACTGCACTTTCTGACATTAATGACAGATATTCACAGACAGTGTCTGCTTCTAGCAGTGTTTAACACTTGATGTTTTGAGTTACTACCAGGGATTGGTGTGCTGACCAAGGTCATTGCTAACTCTCGTGTACCACATTGGGGGTGTAGAAAGTAAAAGGCCACATCTGTGAGGAGGAGCGGCCAGGACAGATGACCCTAAACTGACCAGTGAGGTATTCCATCCTATATACATCATATGTGGTATAAAGCTGAGGGATCATGAGGATCAAGCTTTTTTCTTCAATGGCCAGCATCCAAGGAGGACTCTGTTCTGCCTTTGATCCCAATCATATATTTCTGAATCCAGTTCCAGAATCCAGCCAGCTTCTGAATCTAACTCCTGTCTGCCACTAAGTCCAGTCTGGGACTTCCCCAGTGCCTGCTCCACAACATCAGTGGTGATGGTGATGTAATTTCCATGGGGGGAGGGAGTTTGATATTGAGTTTATATTTGTATATATTTTGGGTTTTTATTATTATTTTCATTAAAGCTGTTTTCATTAAAGCTTTTCTAATCCATAAGTCTCTCTCCTGTATTCCCTTTCTCTTCCCATTTGGGAAGGGAGAGAGGCCCTGATCCTAAACCTTGACAACTGTTAAATAAAGTGTAAAGTTCAGAGTAAAACGTTGAAAATTTGCAAACATTGAAAGTAAATGTAATGCCCAATTTAGCTGAGAGATCATTCAGGCCTTACGTCTATCTCTTCTCACACTGTGTGTAGAGAAGATATACTGATAGGAGTCTAGAACTAACAAGGCCTTACAACTTTGACTTTTTAACATATTTGTTATTTAAGATGTCACCTAGAAAGAGTTAGCTACCCTGGAAGCTGGAGCACCCGTGGTCAGTCAACATCAGAAATCTCATAATTGCTAGAGGTGTCAGAATTGCATCAGGAGGAGAAATGATTGGGATTTTTAGGGAAAAAAAAAGCCTGGAGATAAACTTCCCCAGTGGGAATTCACAAATTAGAACAAATCATTAGCTTCACAAATTCTTGACTGAGGGCTAGAGCTGCTCTAAGCAGAGAGAGTATGACAAGTTCTTCTGGAAATCCTCAAACTTCAGATGTTACATTAGCTATTAAATTTAGATGGATTTGAAAAACAATAAAAGCCCAATACCTACATTGTAGAAATCAGCTAGTCAGTGTAGGTAATTTTCCTTCAAATAACTGTAGAATGAATTGGGGATACTATTTTCAAATGAGTAGGAAATTGCTAAATTAGCTGTAAAGTTGATACAGCAGCACAGAGATGAAAGTTTTATTTAAACCTTGACTTAAAACGTGTTTGCTTGCTTTGCGTTATTAACACTTCACATAAATGATGTTTAAGGTATGTGGAAAACATATCTTTAATTTGTATGTGATAGACAACAGGTGTCTTTTTTATTTATTGCCGTATTAATCATAAAAATATGTACAAATCTTTTTAAGAATTAAACACTTCAATAATTTTCAATTAAGATTTTTAATGACATGGATCCTCTCAAAACACCTCCATTTGTTGAATCAGCATCTTTTGATTCTAAGCAATTTCAAGGGGTTATTCCTATCTTTGTACTTCTTCCATACAAGAATGAAGAGTTTTCTTGGAGAATACTACTAGCTGATCCTAGATGGCATGTGAACCACTGGGGTATTACAAAAAAGGTGTGCATTGCAAGTGTCTGGTGCTCTTTCAAAATAAATGACCTTTTATTTGAAAAGCTTAATCCTTAGGAGAAGAACTTGTTTTATCAAGTGAACTGAAGAGCATAACTCCTGAGGACAAAGAGTTCAAATCCCCATGTGTAGCATCTGCCAGTAGGTCCTTGTCAAAGACCTTTACTTCTTAATTGATCACACAGGGAAGGTAGGTCTCTAATTTGGGTTGTCTCACAGACACTGCTAAAGCCAGACATTTACAGTTTTTCAGGTGCTGGGGAGGAAATAGTTCATTGAACTTCAAAATTAACTGCAGAACTCATAGCCTTCCTTATATCTTTCCTGGAGTCACTCCATATTTAAAAAAGATCATTTGCATGATGACCTATCTCATGCCTCTTCTAGAATTATGTTTGGACAGCTTTCAGTTTTCTCAGTTATTTTCTATATTGAGAATTAAACACAAAGTAAAAGATAATTCTTGGCTCATGAAAAGCACAGTATTCAGTATATACCTCTAGTAGGTACAATTTATTTTTTTTTTATGCAATCCATCACATTAGTTACTTCAAAATGCACTTTTAATCAGATTTTTACCAGATTCCTTTGAAACTAAAGGATTCTCTGAACTTGTTTTCTAGTAAACTAGAATTCTCTTTTTAAATGAACCCACAAGGAGCATAAACACATCAGAAATTAATTCAAAACAGGAAGAATTCCTAACAGAAATTTCTTAGAAATATTTATTCAACAGTAATTTTTGCACTTCCCTCCAACTGTGCCTTAAGTTCAGATTTAATTATGAATAAACTGTAAGCAGAAAAGAGAATCAGCCATAATCTTGCATCTGTTTTATATATAACCAAGGCACAAGTTCTTTACGCTCTTGTCTCTGCTTCTAGCCTTTTGAGAGTTCCTCTAATGAAGTGCGGAAAGGAATGAATGATGCTCTTCCCCTAGTGTTGTTCATTAATACCAGAAACTAAGTTGACATTTGGGACTAACATGCTCTCCTGTTCTCCATGGCGCTCTTTAATTGTTCAGCTCTGCAGTGATATATTAGCCATAATTGCAAAGATACATTTTAACCCTTTCAATAACTCATGACAGAGTATTCTTTGGTGAAGTTACATGTCAGTCACACCAGCAGTTACATAGCTAACAAGGGCCTCTGGAACCTATTAAAACTGCATTAAACCCTCTCATATTATGGGGACTCACTCAACCTTTTTGCAATTCATTTTCCATCTTTATAAAAGAAAATCTGAGGGATAACAGGATCAGAATAGAGCAGGTTTCTTGATCAGGGTAGGATGGAAAAAGCCAAGGAATGCTGGAGAATCATTCCTTTGGTGTTTTGAATTACATACAGTACCTTCAAATACTTTTCCAATGAATTTTGGTGATACCATTGACAGTAGAGTGTGAAACTGTCATAAGAAATCCTCAGCAATTAAAAGGCAATTGGGACTTGCCATTACAGTATTGCTTAAGTTCTGGGCTTTTTTTTTTTCCAGATAATTTGTCTTGGCCTTCATATGTGACTATGAGCAGCTCACTCAACCTTTTTCCCTTGCTATTTCTCCAAAAAAGAATTGAAAGACAGAGTAATTTCACAGTTTTGAATATATCTTCATTCTGGTTTGTAATGCATTTATACCAGAGGGAGAGTGTGACTCTAACACATCTGCCCATACAGGGAGTCAGTTACCTACCTCTTATTTCTGGAACCTCCTTAAATCGCATTTCAGATACAATTAATAGCATAATATGCATTACTTTTCATACTGATGACTATCAAATAAAGTTATGTGAATTTTTAGAACTCATAATAGAAGTTGTCAATCATATCTAGCATTCAGCTTTAGTTTTAAGGAAAATTGACATCTAAAATTGACATTTATTTGGGGCTATTTATGCTGACATTTATTGCTACTGATATTTTTGCATTGGTTTTCATACTTCCTTGCATCATTTGGTGGTTCCTATCTATAAGTCTAGCTCCAAATCCTGTGAAGAAAAAAACATAGAAGTTTAATTACAGTTTTCAAGCATATTTGCATAATTTACCCTCAAAATAAAGTTGCAAGTTTTGTAAAAGCACTAAGTATTTATGAAAATATACAATGGAATTCACCAAGCCTTTACCGAAATCAGTTTCATCAGACTCTTGTGTCTGTGAGGACCAGAAGCATTACTTTTTGTAAGTTTCACAGTTGTCTTTACTGAAGTAAAAAAAATTCAGATTTCAGCTTGAACAAGAACATCTATCTTTTGCCTAGAATTTTTATAAACAGAACTAAATGACTGTGCAGTGCTTATAGGTGTAGGAGGCATAGATCAGACACAAAATACCAGGCTACTTAGCTTTGGAAATGATTGTAGTTTATATTTTCAGTAGTAAATGAGTTCTGCTTTCCGCACCTTCTGTTGTGTAGAGATATATTTTCATTAGCAGTTTGTGTGACTCAAATCTTTTATATTTGAATTTTCCCTCACACCCAGCACTTTGCACTACAAAACAAAAACCTGTCTCCAAACAGGTTTTTTGAAATATTTTTAGGTCTGATTACATCAGACTTGTCTCTGAAGCTGAGCAGAAATTATTCATTTCTACTATGTTTTTTTAAATGACACTGCCTTTACAGTTGCTTCAGCATCAAAAAACCCCAATAATTTGCATCCGTGTTTCTATTTATTTTGCTAAAAGTGATCTCATTTGCTTTGTGGGTAAGGGGAATTGCTTCCTGTTTTTTTTTTCTTTCCTGAATAATATGATCTTTCTTCAAAGCTGAGAGTAAAAACATCAAGTATTGTATTGATTTCCCTTTGATTTTTCTCATCTTTGAGCAGGTGTTTAAGTTTCCTTAAGCTTCAGATGTGTCAGCTGAATTTTCTGAAGCAAGGGAATTGACAGCATTTTCCCAATCATTGCACATACATAGTGCTGACACCAGCCAGGAAAACTACTGTGTCAGAACGTGCCTTAGGAGAATATGCACATGTTCTTTAGCAGTTCTGTTCTCTGCATGTAAGATTAAAATAGAGGCTTTCTTTCTTTTTCAATTCATTTGAAGGTATATGAGCAATAAACAAAAAATTTGTTCAGATCAACATGATCTCCAAGTTTAGTGTGAAATCAACTGCTACATGGGTATGACGAGAAATTTAAGGATCATGTGACATGCCCTTGCATTGGAACTGCAGGAGGTGTCCACACAAGAACTGCTGAATCAGTGCAGACAAATACATGGTTTCCCACAAATATTTGTATTCTTGCAGAGCACTGTTTAGTAAAAAAAAGGTGCAAAATGGCATATATTCCTTGAAATGATTGAAAAATTGACAATTTAAATTGTAAATAGTATAAGAGATTCTCCTTGTAATACAGTGTGTGCTCTTAAACTTGCCAGGATTTTGCATGAGATTGCTTCTTCACACACATAGTTTAAAGCATTTTTCTTGATTTGCAGGAGGAAGAGAACTTGTACTAGTACTATATATGAGATTCCAGCTGTGGTGAATGGAGATTTATGTCTCACTGAGGCAGTGAACTCCTTTCCCAGTAATGCTTTGCGACTCCCATGGGCCTTTGCATAGAC
>JAVSBS010007737.1:47951-60165 GCA_033124195.1 Coracias cyanogaster | reverse complement strand
AGGGTGCTTCATAGAATAGCTGCCTTGGATAAATAAATATATATTTTTCTTAAGGGGTGGTTCCTGTAACTGATTGGAGGGAGGTGCCGTGCCTCAGATTCCATTTGGGGGAGTGGTCTGGGGCCCCAGTGGGTGGACCGCATCCCTTGGTGGGTGGACCCAGGACATCTAGGGGGCAGATCACGACACCAGCCATTGTGAAAATCTGCTTTGCCAGTATTTGCAAATCCAGACCACAAAATTATCATCATTAGCACTTTTCTCATATCTTTCACTTCAGAGTATTTTTGCTCTGCACAATACTCAGCTACCTCATCCACAGCACTTATGAACTACCAGCTATTCAGATGTGTTCCAGCCAACCTGGACATCACATTGTTCCCTGTTGACCTACTTAAAAGAGAATTCTTGCAAGTCAGTATTTTAGTCTTCTTGACAAGAAAAATTCAAAAGCATGAATGTTCCCTAAAACAAAAAAAAATGTTTACCATTTTGAACACAGACCTCAGATTTTCATCAACTTGTTCATTTAAAACCAGGGCTTGCTGGCCATAATCAAATTAAATAAACAAATAAATAAAACTAGAAAGCTTGATTGCATCTCACATAGAGAAGAAAAGCCTTCCCAGGGTACAGAAAACAGGTAATACTCACATGGCTCCTTTTGAGGACACAATTTCAGATCAATTGATCTTTAGGATGCCACCTTTCAAGTCATTCCATTCCCCACTCTCTCACTTTTAATGCTTTTCTAAAGTCATTTGCAAACTTCTGGATATTTTTCCTTTCAAACATCAGTAGAATTGGAGCTGTTTTGAGCTTACTGAGAGAAGTTACTCCTTTCACTATTGTAGTCTATAGGGCTGGTGCGGTGTCTCTTAGTAAAAATATCCTGAAATACTTACAGAACAAGGTCACTTTCTCTATAGGCATTACTGCGTGTTTAGGTTTTCTATCTGAAAATGAGAATAAAAAAATAATAAAACAATTAAAGTAAACAATAGAGACCTTGGAAAAATATATAGAGCAGAATCACCTTGATATATAAACAGTAAAATAGCTATAAGGAATAAAGCATACATTATAGTCAAGACATTTTATTTTCATCATCCAATCTCTCTGTCCCTGATTTCCTTCATGACTTTAAAGAATTTGCATGAGTTTGTTAGGGTTTTTTGCATAATAGTCTCAAACATCTGACTCCTTATGTTCTGAGGATTAAGGATAAGACTAAAGTGGTTAAAAAATGAAGGATTTATTTTCTAACCTTCCAACTTTTCAACCTGATTCCTCACTGTTAGCTAGTGCTTTTCACGGTGCCTGAATCACAGTCATTTTTCACTCCTCGATTTTCTGCACGTTCTGCCCTTTTCTTTCATCCATTAACTCAGCAAGTACAGAAGTACTTTGTAGAGTTGATCCAGTCCTTTGTTCTTGCCTACAGTAATTAAGATTTCCAGGAGGCCATCCATCCATAGACTGGACAAAGCCAGACCTGCCTTTAAGCTCCTATAAGCCAAATATACTCTATTAGGTGTACCAGTAGGCTTCTGTATTCACCGTTCAAATACGTTGTTAAGTTTTGCCATTTTCTTCATAGCTTTTTTTTTTTTTTGGAAGAAAAAAAAAATAGTTCTGATAAAATTTACTGATAAATTTTATTCTTATCTGTTTTAGCTTAGCAGAATCCTTATTGTGTATGTTTAATTTTTCCCCAGCTACCTAAAGTGGATTAAATTGGTAGTTTGAAATAAACTGCAATATTTTACTTCAGTTAACTTCTTTTTTTTTTTATCTTGCACCTATCCTACATAATTTATGTTGCAGGAAATTTAAGGACGTCATACAGCCCAAGAGATGGAGTACTTTCTTTCAGATTTGAATATGCTAAAAAAGAAATATCCATATATGAAATAATGAATCAACTTTGATTCCTGCAATTTATGTCTTTCATTAGGCATTACATTAACTACATCACATTTTTATAATCATTTTAAAATCAGAGTGCCACAGAAAAGAAATTGTTTGGTATGACCAGATGGCGGATGATTTTCATAAGCACAGAGAATATTTAAGCACTCAGCTTTCATTTGAAGTCATCATGCTTTGAATATCTCCTCCTTAGTAAATAATACCACATGAACTACTGATGATGTTGGCATATGTTACATAACAAAAAAAGCATATACTGATTTATTCTCTAAAATATTTTATATTTGAGGTTCCATGTAGAGAAAAAGTAAGAGCATGAAGTCACTGGGTAAAGATAAAAACCTGCCCATACAAACTCATCCAATTCTGGGAGACGACATGCAAGCAATTAGTACCAACTAGATGTAATATGCAAACAGCAGAGAAAACATATTCTGAGCCATTACTGCTTGGCTTTCTCTGAAACTTTGAAATTTTCTAGTTGATTTCAGCGATCTATTGGTTCTAAAACCACTGATTACTGGATTAATTTTATTTAAGGATTACAGTATAGCCAGCCAACAAATCTCCAGAAAAGAAGAATAATTTGAAAACACAAATTACTGTACCTGAGGATCACTGACCTAGGAGGAAGACTGAACTACCTGAAGAGGACATGGAGATGCCCATCAACACATTAAAAGGCAAAGTAGGAAAATGGCTTGGCAGGTTGTCAGCTAGTATTACAAGTTTCCAAAAGAGATCTTTAATTGCAGGGAAAGTGTGTTCATCTCTCTGTGACTGAAATTAACTCTGCTTCTTTTTTTTTTCCATATAAAACCAACAATACCCCTGAGACCATTTCTTCAGTGTAATTGTACTCCAAGCAAAAGTTATATTATCATTAACTTCCTGTAAACTTCTATTACTATCTTAAAGTTGGTAGGAAATCTTTTTTGAAAGATTCACCCAAAGCGCTTTCTCTCTAAGTAGGAAAAAAAAATCACACAGTATCTTTACTATGAACTCCTTTATGGAAAAGAAAATTTGATGCTACACTGGATTTATTTTAGTCTTATATTCATTCTTCTCAACAAGTTTGATATGGGAAAGACATTGTCATTTTCACTTTTTTTACCCCTCCAATCCTGGAGAACCCATTTTAGAAGCTTTTCTTTTCTATACACAGTTACCATCACGGAATATACTTACTGAAATTTCCTATCTGAGAAATCACTGAACTAATAGTTTATAATGCCTCAGAAAATCTATTTCTGTATTATATCACACACAGCTATAAAATGCTACAGTATAGTGTTAAGTGTAGAATTAGGACCTTAGGAAGAGATACATATATTGCACAGAAATTTAGTAAAGCAAATATTTATCAATGTACACAGCAATCAAAAATCCCAGAGGAGAGAGACACAATAGCCACTGTCTCATGAGATCAAAAGACAGGCAAAGTCTGTATACAATCCTTTAGCGTCGGGCTGGGAGACAGAAATAATGGAAGTGAATCACCAAAGTTTATGTTCAGTATAATGTTATGGAACAGATAACTAATTATTCTGTAGATTGCCATTCTCTCTTCTTTTATTTTTTATTTTTTTTCCCAGTCTAATCTAATAAATCTTTAAATTTAAATGCTGTACCAGTAAGTACATTTACAAAAAATAGTTGCACTGTACAGCTACATATGGTGGTAGGACTCTTTGCTAGCTGGGCTAATTTTGAACATGTGAGGGGAGTGTGAATTATTGCTACAGTGACAGTGGGGTGTAGTTCACTGGTCATGAAGAGAAATCATTAACTCCTCACAGCATCAATTTGTTGTGAGGACTGTGTTCAAAATGGTGCCAGACAGTATACTGAGCACTCACAGCCCTCTCTGACATCAACCAAATAAACTGTGAGCACTCAGTGCCAATGTTACTCTGAACATAGGACTATTGCAATTCTTCAGAACAGAAATATAGATTTATTTCACTGATTTATTTTAACATCATCGCTTACTGGGTTTCTCCAAGGCTACTCATTTAAATGAATTTTGGGCTTTGTCAAACCTTTATTATTCTGTTAGTGTAAAATATACAGAAATTAACATTATAATATAATGTGATCTCATATAATCACATATTTATTCGGTACACTGTTAAGAAAATGAATCCAGTATGCACTAACCTTGTGATCTGTGCCCACTTATCCCAGACCTGAAGTGAACAACTAGCATAAACACCACAGTAAGACACTCACTGAAACAATAAAACCATAGAAATGCTGTCTTAAAAATTGAAGTGCCAAGCAAGCTGGCTCATTATGTTGGTTTTGTTTGTTTGTTTTCTACACAACTAACATTTTCCACTAGTATTTGTCTTCCTAGTCTGCCTAAATGGCCTGGATATAGAGAACTTTCCCTCACCATCCCAAACTGTTGTTTCCGGCCTGTGAAATCGTCACGCTCTCAAGATAGAGTCCAATGTGCAGGACCCCGCTGTGGGTACTGAGCAGTGCCCCCGCTATCCTGCCTCACCATGTGGGTTTTTACCCAGAGGGTTAGAGAGAATTAAAAGTAGCTAAAAGGTTGCTGTCAGTCTTCTGATTTGAATGGAATAGTCACACCACAGACATGGAAATAGCTCCTTTCTCTTGCCCTGAAGATCTTCACCTTAAAATTAAAGGCTGACATTTGTGTATTATGAACAAAAAATAATCCTTTGTAACCTAGCACTTTTCACAATAACAACTTTTTCTCTTCACTATGTCTTCTCATTAACAATATACTCTTTTGGCTCTGCTAACTCTTCCATCTATTTCTTTTTTTTGTTGGGTTGTTTTTTTTTTTTTTTTAGACAGTTTCCTGTTTCCTTTGGTGTATTCAGTATTTAGAAGTTAGCCTACTTCATGATGTTAGGGTTTATATATATTGATCCACTCTCTTAACAATTTCATCTTACTTGTGAATTACATCCTCATCTTCCACTAATACTACAGTCATCTAATTTTTTTTCCATTAGCCTGATTATTTTGCTGCCTTTAATGCTTTTAGTTCTGCAAATGGATTTCTAGTTTTTTTCTCTTTTTACATAGCAGGCTGCCTTGTTCTTTTTCATTTGGTTTGTTGTTGTTCCCCAAGCTGTTCATATGCCCATGTTAATTTATTTCAGTTTTGAATGGTTTCCATTTTAAAGTAACAGAATGGAACCCTCTCATAGCAAATAGCTGCCTTAAAAGAATAAATTCAGGGAGGTTCACTAGAGCTAGAATTGCCATGGGAATAAATTGTTTCTTTCATTTTCTTTCTACAAATTGTGTTGATGAAGTGTCCTAGGCTTAGCAAAGAAAAAAGAGTTTATCAGACTCTGGTTTGCTTCTACTAAGTTTGACAGTAACATGTCATCCAGGAAATTAGGACATGGTCTAAGTAGAAACTTCATGCGACATGTAAGCACATCAATAAGCAAGCAGATTCCTATTTCCAGTTACTTTCCAAAGACATCTTCAAACACACTTAGCTTTGCCTGTTCTACTTTAGTATATGCACGGCACATTGTGGCAACAACAAATACTGCGGGAAGGCTTAATCGGGGAGGAGAGGCATGGAAGATGTCCTCCTTGCTGTGTGGTGAGGTTGCAGCTTTACAAGTCCTTTCCTTCATCATTTAGATGAAGCTCCTTGTACCATTGTATGCAATGTATCACTTGGATTATTTTAAATAGTTCTATTTCTAAGGACAATAACTTGTTTTGGAGTTACCTTGGATTGTGTAATTGTTCCACAGTGAACTGTTATGTTCAGGTACATGCTCTAAGGAAGCCAGCAAACAAATGAGTTGAAGTCCTCTGAAAGGAATGAGGTTCTTATTAGGAAGAGTGTTTGATTGCTCCACTGCTGGTGGTAGTTGAGGAGGAATTGCAGTTCTCCAGGAGCCTTGATTACCTTTCAGATTTCCAAAGGAAAATGGACAAACTTGTCTCTCCTACCTTTCACCCTCTGCTCCTCCAGTCCTCTTTTACAGGACAGAAGGTCATTTGCAGCAACACAGAATAAGAAAACTATAGTCAGAAACACACGCACCTAGTTTTTCAGGAGAGTCTTGACTCAGCTTCCACCTGTACTTTGAAGCAGTCTTCATGAACTAGTGATGTATTTCAAAACACCCAGGCTGATTTATTCTATCTTTTTGTGTTGACTTAGTAGAGCTGATAATTTCCACCTCTGTGCTGAGACATTTGTGGATATTGAAAGAGAATTTCAGCTGTTAGCCTGGACTTTGTTGACAGAAGACCAAATCTATCAAAAAATATACCTTTCCCAACTCCTACTGTAGACTAGATTTTATTCATTTTTGGAACAGTTATCAACTTGATTAAAAATTTATATCTTTAAACTACTGTGGGTTTTGAGAGTTTCAACTTTACCATTATTGGAGCAGTATTTCACTCTTAATGTTCTGCAGTGGTACACATCTTTTAACAAGCTCACTTGTTAATTTGTCTCCTAGTTGAGGAAAACAGTTATTTAGCCAGACTCTAATTTCTTTCATGTTGATTCAAGTCCTGTTTACTGGCTTTAGTAATAGGAATATTACACTGGATTCACATAGGTGGAATTATCCTCATTATCCTCCTGAAGCTTTTGTATTTGAAGGGAGGTCTGAGTCCTCTAGTATAAAATGTGTATTATCATTGAAGCTAAATTGAAGGTATTGTTTAAAAACAACAACCAAAGAAATCAAATGGAAAATGTTAGCAGTTTTAGACTTAATTTTTTTTTGTGGATTCCCAATAGTGATGATTACCATATCCATTGGTGTGCTGGGAAGGCTTCCCACAATAGAGATAAATAACACTTTCTAATGAACAGTGAAAAAATAAATACAAAGATAAAAATAGATGAGGCATAAGGGACCAAGATAAATATTTCTCCCCATCTGGCCAATATTAAAACTTAATACTGGGCAATAATGCAGTTATGAAAAGGTTAATAAAGCACTTGAAGAAGAAGGGAAACCTGATGCGTTCTATAAATAATTAGAACACTGTCCCTGAGCACAGCAACAAACAAACTACAGAAAAAAATATTCAAATATAAATAATTTAAATTAATATATGCCAGTTTTATTTATTGCAGCACTAGATTTTTGAAAGATACAGTGTCATTCCCCAAAGACATTGGTTTGTCATCTGGAGGAAGAGATGGCTTGGGATACTGAGATGATGTAACAAATTGTCTTGATATGCAAAAAATGCATGATTTCAGTTTCTTTACCAAGACAAAGGAGAAAACTGTTGTTCATGTCTTTTCTTTCTTTATGCCTATTGCAAGAGAAATTAAACACAAAAATTTTAGGAGATAGAATTGCTGTTTCTTTTGGAACAACAAATTCTAGTCTATTGGACTAACTGGCCAAATAATGTCATTTTGATAAGGCTTCGCCTGTAAAAAGAAACTATGGAGGATAAACCTGTGTTCAGCCTTGTTTTTATGGTGTGTATTCTTGCCTTATGAATACACTTGGAATAGTTCGATAGATTGCTAGACCTGTGGTTCAGTTCTCTCCCAGTGCAGAGTAAAGTGCCAGAACCTTTGCTTACCCATAAGCACAAGAAAGGCTGTAGCATGGAGAGCTTATGGAGGAGCGCAACTGTCAAGAGGAAAGAGTCTAGAGGAAGCACACAATGTGTGGACGTGGCTGCAAAGGCAGGTGCATTTCAGACCGTTCTCCAATACTTTGTCTTACAAAGGAACTAGGTCAGCTTTAGGAGCATGGTAGAACTTGTCATACTGATAGAATCAACAGGATATAAAGACAAATGCACAGACAAGGTGACATCCAGAAGCAGAGCAAGCAAAGAGAATGCCATAACCTAAGCTTCAAGGAAAGCCAAATTTGTATGCAGAAAATCATGCCAAACATCTAAACAATTCAGTGAATAAAAATGAGAAAATGAAGGCAAAGTTCCTTTATGGGGGGAGTAAGGGTGGGGTGCAAGAACATGAGAAACAGTTGCCTGAAATAATTAAGGGGTTACTAAAACAGTTGATGAAAGTATTATATAACAACTGATCCCAGACAGAGTAAAACTGCAGAGCTGGAGGATTTGACTTGAAACCAAGAAGCACAAGACAGAGTAAATATACTACAAATCTGAGATCTATGACATCCACAGATAACTCTAAAAAATCTGTTTTCTAAGAAACAGTTTTCCTACTGAGGGACAAGAGACCCCAGATGATGGAAGGTATTATTGAGAAATACAGAATGCTTTGCAGGAGCAGAGCAGACTGAACTGTCCAGCAAGAGCAACAAACCAAAGCAGCTTGTGATTTATAATGAACACATAGGCTAAATTAAAGGAACCAAGGAAACAGTAAAGAGAATTAATCACATCAAATTTTAGCCACCTGAAAATTAGGCATACTCTAAACTAGTTAGTGGACAAAACAGATTTATCTATTGGGTAAATCATTTCAATCTAAATCAAAGATAAGTGGGACTAACAGCTTTCTAAAAATGCCTTTCTCTTCTCCCTGACAACATGTTTTAAAAATTTAATTCAGTAGGTCACTTTTGAATGATTAATATTAGATGAAATAAAGGACTTGTCTCCATGTAATTACTACACTGGGAAATAACATGGAAAGAAGGGATAGAACAATACCTTACCTTTGGGTCATGACCTAAAATTTTGAAACAAAACTTTCTGTCCTAAAATGACTTCTGAAATGAAAAAAAAAAAAAAAAAGGGAAAATACAAGCAGTGATTCAGCAGATAGATATCTCAATTGACGAAGATATCTGCAGTTTGACTCTAGCAAATGTAGACATCCAGTGCACAGAAGCTGCAGAAAGAGGCAAGCGTTCAACTGCCACATTTGCAATGATGCTATTAGATTAACAACAAATTCAATTCCAGCTGGTATACAGAGTCATCTGCAATGTAATCCAAACAACACTGATAAACTGCAATATTAGATCAATGACCAATTTGATTCCAGATGGATTGTGGAGCCAGCCACAATGTAATCCTAGCAACACTGATAAGCAGAGAAATATGACAGTGTTATAATGGTGTACTCTAAAACTATCTGAGGCCAGTGGGAAAATGCAGGCTGTCAATAAGACACCATAAAACAAGAGGCAATGTTGTTTGGAGTTTGAAGTAGCTGACAGACAGAGGCATCACTTGCTGTATGAAAGCAGAGCAATATAAACTACTTGACTGGTAAGAATACAAAGTGAGACCATCCTCAAATGCAGACAAAGCTGATTCATTCCAGCAGTTTGAAGAGAACAAGGAATGCAAAGATGAAAAAATAGCATCTTCCTCTCACTAGGTAGTCCCTAGGCTTAAGAAATGTGAAGTTAATCTATCCTTGTGCAAATATCCTCCTTTTTACGGTATTAAAATAAGTTCTGGAATATTTAAGTAAATGAGCTACCTTCTTGGCAACTCTTGCCACATTACCTTAGAGCCCAGTAGATCATTGTGCTTGTAGACACAATTAACATCACACAGATCCCCCACAGTACACTGGATCAAACACTAGAAGGATAGAAGCCATAGCAGTTGTACCTGCTGCTGCTGTTTTAAAGGATAGTGATTCCAAGAAAAATTATGTCCAGAATGATGGTATTATACTGCAACAAATTATAGTTAGAATTTTGAAGTCTAATGTTAGATTAAGTTCAGAGAGGTTGAAGTTGATCAGAGCTGATCCCTTGCTTATGCATGTTTCTGCTCCTCATCCCTGACTTCCAGTTCAGGGGGCTGAATACCCTGAGGATAACTGGTCTGACTATTGAAGACCGAGGCATTAAGTGCCTCAGCCTTTTTCCTCATCCTCGGTGACAGTGTTCCCCAATAAAGGGTGGAGATTCTCCTTGGTTTTCTTTTTGTTGTAATGTATTTGTAAAAATATTTTTTGTAATCTCTTACAATGGTGGCCAGATTGAGTTCTAGCTGGACTTTCTAGCCTTTCTGATGTTCTCTCTGTGTGACTTAACTAGATCCCTACACTCTTCTTGAGTTGTCTGCCTCTTCTTCTGGAGGTAGTAAACTCTCCTTTTTTTTTTTCTGTGTTCCAGCAAAAGCTCCCTGTTCAGCCAGGCTGGTTGTCTTCCCTGCCAGTTTGTCTTATGACACATGGGGAGAGCCTGCTCCTGCACCTCTAAGGCTTCCTTCTTGAAGAATGTCCAGCCTTCCTGGATCCCTTTGCCCTTCAGTACTATCTCCCAAGGGACTCTCTCAACGAGTGTCCTGAACAAGCCAAAGTCTGCCCTCTGGAAGTCTGTTCTGCTGACCCCCCCTCCTTACTTTACCAAGAATTGAGAACACTACCATTTCATGGTTGCTAAGCCCAAGACGGCCTCCAACCACCACACACCCACCAGTCCTTCTCTGTTTGTAAATAGCAGGTCTAGCAAGATACATCCTCTGGCAGGCTTACTTATCAGCTGTGTCAGGGACTTATATTCCACACACTCCAGGAACCTTCTAGACTGTTTCCTCTCCGCTGTGCTGTATTTTCACCATATGTCTGGTAAGTCGAAGTCCCTCATGAGAAAAAGGGCTGGCAATTGTGAGACTTCTGCCAGCAGCTTGTAGAATGCTTCATCTGTCCCTTCATCTTGGTTGTGTGGCCTATAACAGACTCCCAACAAGGTATCTGCCATGTTGGCCTTACCCATAAACATTCAAGCTTACCTTCACAGTCATTGAACTCTATACAATCAAAACACTCCCTAACAGAGCCACCCACTACCTTTCCCTCCCTGCCTATCCCTTCTGAAGTGCTTATAGCTATCCATTGCAACACTCCAGTCATGAGAGTTATCCCACCACGTTTCTGTGGTGGCATATGCTATTCATGTTTTCTTGGCTTGATAAAACATTTGACTATTCTATTCATATCATGATACCTGATAATTGCATTTTGTGGAAGCAGACTCTGGAGAAGACACTCAGGCAAGAACTGTGACCAAAGAACTTCAGCACATCTAACACAGTATGCTTGAGTAAAGGGTCACAGCAGAATTTGTGTGATTCAAGAATGACATGGAAGGCATCTTTCAAATGCTAGGGACTGATAAAGCATTGGAAAGACAGAGTTAAGAGACTTTGGGAGTAAAATAATTTCTCTCTGAAAGCGTTGAATCATTCTAACACATTCCATAGACTAGTAACATCTTGCAGAGATCCACAAGCCTGTAAGTCATTCATCAGAAACAGAACAATCTTTAAAGGAAAGAACAACTTCATGGGATTTTGGACGAAAAGATAGAGGTTACAGAAACAAAGAACTTGGAAGAGATGTCACTAGCACTTTCTGCAACAATTTCTCTTGAAAGAAAATCTCTTCCTATTTTAAAAGAATTGATGTAGAATGAGAAACATGGAGAAAAGGAGAAAACTTAGGTTTTTAGCTTGTTCCTTCATCAAGCATTTCTCATAAGGAAAGGCTGAGGAAGCTACAACTGTTTAGCCTAGAGAAGAGAAGGCTCAGGGAGGAATTTCATCAATTATATAACTACTTGAAGGGAAGAGTGTAAAGTAAATAGAGCCAGGCTTTTTTCAGTAGTGCCAAGGGTTATGGCAAGAGGCAATGGCCACAAACTAAAACACAGGAGGTCCTGTCTGAACACCAGGAAACACATTTTCACTGTGAAGATGACTGATCACCAGCAGAAGTTGCCCAGAGAGATTATGGTGTCTCCTTCTTTGAAGATATTAAAAACCCAGCTGGACACAGTCCTGGGCAACCAGCTCTAGGTGGCCTTTCTTGAGCAGGATGGTTGGCTCAGATGATCTCCAGAGGTCATTTCCAACCCCAGGCATTCTTTATGACTCTCCATGTATCCTGTCAGACTACTTGGCTGGGCACAGATAGTACTCCTGGAAGAAAGATGAAGTAACAGTGTTTCACAAAGCAAGAAGGATGGAATCCATCAAGTTGCCCCTGGTCCTTCCTTTGATTAATGTCAAAGACTGAGCACAATCTTTCCCTTGAATTACCATAAATTCATATAACAACAAATAGTATTATGCAATCAACAATTTGCTGCTTAAGACGGAGTCCTACAGAAAGGATTCAGCATGACATTTTCACCGTGGCTTACTTCCTCCTTTTGAACAATTTCTCCAATTTCAAGCGTTCCTCAATTTAGACAAGTGTGTTAAGGATACATTTTTTGGAGTGTTACGTCATATTCAGTGGATTCCCCTACACACGTACACACACACACACACAAAAGTATGGTTTATAGAAACAGAACATCAGGTAATCTGTAACTACTTC
>JAVSBS010007737.1:0-21309 GCA_033124195.1 Coracias cyanogaster | reverse complement strand
ACGTCATATGGTATGGAATATCCCTTTGGTCAGTTCGGGTCAGCTGTCCTGGTTGTGTCCCCTCCCAAGATCTTGCCAACCCCATCCCACTGGGGGGGTGAATGTTGGGAAGAGGCTTGGTGCTGTGCAAGCACTGCTCAGCAGTAGTCATAACATGGGCGTGTTATCAATGCCTTTCTAGCTCTCAGCACAAAGCACTGCACCATGAGGTCTGCTGCGTGGAAAACCAGCTCTGCCAGACCCACTACAAGTGTAAGGTTTTTTGCTTTCAGAAAAGTTTGAATTAAATCCATGTGGTTCATTGTGTACCTGTGTGTCTGAGAGAGAGATATTGAGGAATAACCCAAATAATTTTAACTTGGGGTTTCATTTTTGGTGCACTCATCTGAGACGAAAAAAAATGTATTTACAATATATGTTGCAGGTAATATAGAAAAAACTTTCTGAGCAAAAAAAAATTTGTAAGTGTTCTTGAAGTTTTCTCATTCTCAGTTCCTAAAATAATGAAAGACCAAATTCAACTTGCTAGTTAAACAGTCATACTTATGCTTCCCCATGATGGGCAAGGATTTTTACCTAGATTTCTGAGGCTATGAATATACAGCTAAGTCAAACAGTGTCCTGTTCAGACACTAGCACTTGATTGCCCACACCATTTAATTGCTAGAAAGGTTCTTGATGCCTGGGCCTCTTGCTTAGCCCTAGCATAGCACTTACAAACCACTCCTCAGAGCTGGTAGGAGCCAGGGACATCCAGTGGGGCAGACTTGTATGCAGCCATTCTGTCTTGGAAACAGAATCTGAAAGTATGGAAGAGTGTTAACCACCCTCTTTGGCCTGGCACCACAACATTTGTATCTGTAGGTGTATGGGCTGAGATACCAGGTGTCCATTGTGGCAATTCCTTTCTTCTAGCTTTTCTCCTGAGAATTTGTTTTATATCAAACACTAAAAACATGTTATCATTAATCACCAAAAGAGAGAGAAGACAAACCCCAACAAGTCATTACCAGACAGGAAGGATAATAGAGGATATGCAGCCCTGAGCCATGTAAGAAGTGTAAACAGACTGATCCTTGAACCAGGGCTACAGTCCCTATAATGGAAGGAGTTCTTTGGAGTGTTCATGTACATACTAGTTGGATGATGTGTTAAAGGAAATAAGATTGGTATCAGCTCTTTCCCTGTATCTCAAAAGTCTATAGGTTTCAAGATGTATTCACCCCATAAATTCCCTGGTGGAAGATACAGCTGCAAGTCTAACTTTAAGAGTAAATTAAGGCCTAAATCCTAAATAAAAAGAAAACTTCTAAAGCTGTTAAAAATGGTCTCAAATGCACTAGGCATCTATGTTTAGGCAGAAGAATGGAGTTTCAATTAAAAGATTAATTTCACCTGAACGTATTTATGTATAAATCGTGTGACCAAGACTGTGGTTACATAGTCACTTTAATCTAAGACAGTAGTTTTTTGCAGCTTTAAAGTGAGCAGTGCCAATTATGGCCCTCAGAAATGCTTGTACTAGTGCTAAGTTTTTGCAGTTACTGTGGAAGCCAAATCAGGGCAAAACTGGATGAAATCTAACCTTGTCCAAAAAAAAAAATCCATATCCATGTCTATTGAGGTTTCGGTTCAATCCACCAGACCTAAAACAGACATTCTCTGCTAACCCCTCTTTTCCCACCCAAATAGAGGAAGAGAAAGAGGATAAGGGATAGAGACTTATGTCCCCCTCCTCTCCCAAATGGGAGAAGAAGGGAATGAGAGAGAAAGGCTTCTGGATTAGAAAGCTAAAACAGCTTTAATGAAGACAATAATAATAAAATTGAATATATACCAATATATACAAAACCAGTATTGAACCCAACCTCCCCCTGGTGGCAATTATGTCACCGTCACCACTGAGGCTGTGGCAGGCACTAGCAAAGTCCCAGAATGGGCTCAGCAGCAGAGGGGAACCAGGTTCAGGAGCTGGGTTCAAGAACACACAAATCAGGATCAAAGGCACAAGAAGGTCCAAGAAGGGAAGGCCAAAGGGAAGGGTCCAAGAAGGCAAGAAGGCCCCCAAGGGAATTGAAGGCCATTGGAAGGCAAGGGTGCTGAAGGCAGACCCTCAGCTTTATACTGAATATGACGTATATGGGATGGAATACCTTGTTGGTCAGTTTAGGGTCACCTGTCCCGGCCACTCCTCCCCACAGGTGCAGCTTTTCACTTTCTGCACTCCCCAATGTGGTAAACAAGAGTTAACAGTGACCTTGGTCTGCATACCAATCCTTGGAACTAACTGTAAATATCAAGTGTTATCACTACTAGAAGCAGACACTGTCTGCAAAAAACATACTGTTAGCTTCAGAAAGTGCAGTTAGTTAGAAGAGACTCAGATGAAAAGTAAAATTACTGAACAGAAATGGTTTGGTTCTAACTCAAACCAGGACAATATCCTTATGCATATCTGTATCCAGTTTTATAACCAATCACTTACCAGCTGTCACTCCCATAACACCAAAAAAGATATGGAAATAAGCAGAGACAATGGAGAAAGGTGGAACCACACTTTTGACAACAACCTAAATTTATGTTCATTTAAAATGACTGCATAATCATGTCTTTTTATAAAGCAGTCATCAAGATTCCCTCTGCAATCAAGGATAGAGAGAAGGCAGGTCCAGAGTGTGATTCATCCCCTTTATTTTAGGAGAGAATGAATCACCCTCTGGAGTTGCCTGTCTTTCTCCACTGATTATGTATGGACAAAGTCTGATTTAAGCTACTTACATTTTGATAACCAGAGAGAGTGGATCCTATTCTTGGTAGCCATGAAAATGGACAGAAGGGGACATTTGAAGAATTGATAGTTTAAAAAAAAATAGATTTATGAGTGTCTTATTTACTGATGTTTGACAGCAACATTTGCAGAAGTGAATTTTTTAAGGAATTAAGATATTTTTTGGTGTATTTTTTTCAATTGGAAAATGAAGTAGTGTAAAATAATTATGCAGAAGACAATGTATTTTTTATTATATTGTAAGTTGTATATTAAAGAACATACACATTTTGCTAAGTTTTATACCTAAGGATAGAGAATGCATCAGAAGAGTAATATGCTTTATAGCAAATCAGAAGACAGTATCTAAAATGGAAAAAATGAGTTAAATTCTAGGCCAAATAGGGTTGAGGTTGTATGGCTTGCAAGATTTGCCCAGGATTTAATGTGTTGCTATGTCAGAAAATGCTAATCACTATTATCAATCACAAGGTCAATCACAGACGTCATTAGAAGTGACAAGCATGGGATACACAATCAGTTAGAGAAGGTGGAGAAGAAGTTGTAAAAGTTTTGCTTGGGAGCAGTTGGGGCAGTGCAGGCTAATGCCTCCTTCATCTCTTAACTTGTGCTGGATTGTATGAGCAAGGATAGTGGTAAACACAAAGGCTAGAGAATGGACTGATTAGCTGTAACACCACAATATCTCATGAAACAGCAGGTTACAATTCAATGCCTTATAAAAAGGCATATTTCATATGCTGGCTGTCATCTGGGGACTCCTGAACAGGAAATAGATCTTCAGCCTTTTTTCCAAGGTCTTGGCTATTCTAGTACATTCATTTGGGTTTTTTCCCATCTATGGGCTGATCTACGGTCTCCACAGATTTTTTATCTTACAGATCTGCTTGTATGTCTTTTGCTTGGAAGGACAGGACAGCTGCCAACTTACTGCATGGGATGTGGCCTCCACTGGAACTCATAAGCTACATCTACACCTGTAAATAAAACTGGTCAGAGATTGCTTTTTGACGCAGGTGACATCCATCCAGTAAGCTTGCTAACCAGTATCCAAACTACCAGTTAGGAGTGGTGTCTGCCTCCTCGCATCCCTCAACTAGGCACAAGGTGTCTTCTACCTAAAATGCAATTTGACATAAACCAGAACTACCAGTGACTATGCTAACACTGCGACATTATGGACAACAGTGCATGTCTGTACCCTGAGACCTCAGAATAACAATAACCTAGTAACTCATTTACTAGTACAAGCTTAGGGATCGTGTATTTTCCTGTATGAACATCTGCTGTCTGTCCCATTTGTGTTCACTGCACCTGTGACCATCTCTTCCTTGGGTTACCATCTCCACAAGTTGCAGCGTGGAAATGAGCTACTCATTTCTAGACGGCTCCACTTAGCCTGTATCTGGCCACGACATGCCATTGCTAATTCTTAGTACAACACTTCCATATATGTGAGTGTTAAATCTGTCAGAGACAGAAAAGTAATCAGAAAACCAAGAGGCGGTAAGAAAGTGGGAGAAGCAACTACATGATTTTCGGAGACAATGAACACTTGGGAGCACAGGGTGAGATGAAAGGAAGAGGTGATTGGACTGTGGGCCTAGAAACACACTATACTTTCCCCTCAAAGTTTGGAGAGAAAGAACATTAATATCCATTCCAAAACATTCCAAACTGGAGGACCAATGTTGTCATTCAAAGCAGAAACCTTGGAGCTCTTTTAGTAGTACAGTCAGTGTAACTCCATGCATTTAAGAGTTTGAGAGCAGTTTTAACCAACAGCTTGTCACAGACTTCTGGACCGCACTTACATATGCTTGTAAATATGTAAAATAGTATGCTTTTGTGCTAGACTGGAGTATGGTAGGCCCTCTTGTTAATATGATTATAAAAAACCCACAGCTGTTATATCTGCAGCATTGAAACTGCAGCCCTAGATGAAAGCATTAAGACTGTAAATGTTCACTCAGAGAGGGTTCAAAACACCAAAACTGTCAGCAAATAGGTACAATGTTGCTAAAATTGCTTGATTTGTCCTTGAAATACAAATGAGGACATAAAGTGACTTGAAGCATAGCTTTTCCTCTAACAGAAACAAGTATATTATAATACACATTTTTCTGTAGGTATTTTAAGTGTGCTTAAAGAGTATTTAAAGATAGAACTGATTCAGATATCAACACAAAAAAAAATTGCAGTTTAATAGAAAATTGCAGACTATGTATTTCAGAGACAAAACAGCTCATTCAGTAAAATTGTCAGAGAAGTACTGATCTATATACTTTACACTCAGTAAAAAATGCTTTTAATAATTATATCTTTTTATACTTTCCCAGCAGAGTCTCTTTTCTCCCTCTAGACTTAAAAATTACATTAATCTTCTTAATATATGGCTTTTGTTCAAATTATTGAAATTTTTACTTATTTAGCAGATAACAGTAAGTAATAGTCAACACTATCATTTGTCTTGTAGACAAGCTGAGGATGACAAACTAGTGTCATCTTTCCTAATTACTGTTTTACCAGGGTGGAGTTTAATGTTAAATGGCCTTTATGGATTAATGCTGTGTAATCTGAATATCCTGATGGAAATGACTTCAGAAAATAGACTGACTGAAGCTAAAGTTCAGGGAAGTGATATTACCCAGGGACTATCTTGGGCCTTTGAAACACTCTACAAGATCTAAAATGTAGTTTTTAAAGAGTCTGCAAATTTCAGTTTACTTGCATCGCTCTTAAAATTTTATCTGGTATGTGATGTTAACTGGGACAAACTCAGCTAAGACACTTCAAAGAATATTCACACTTTTCAAGTAGGCTCAACAATCTGACTGCATACTATGATCCATTATGACAGGACAAGTCACACAATTATCCTTCAGACAACATGTCATACAGGTTATATCATGCAGCCTTGTACACAGAACAAGAAATAAGGGTTCAGAGAAAAGTGCCAAGCCTCTGTTCCAGCTAAAAGAAATACTGCAGTCATAAAGCAGAGATGTAAAAAATTCTTTGAATGCATATTTTTAAAGATGTATTGTGCAGAAGAACTTTTTTAGAATGCAGCATCCCATTGTAGTAATCTTTGTATTACCTGCCAGGACCAATGGTGACAAGTCTCAAAATATATCTGTGTCATGAAATATGTAATTTTATTTCCATTGAGTTGAATTAATCCACCTGTTCTTTCCTGCTGAGATTTATACAATGTAGTGTAAAGAAAAACTCCAGCTACTTTAGACCTGCAGAGTGGAATAGAATGGATTTTGCTATTACAGAGAGATTGCAATACTGAAAGCATCCTGAAATATTTTATAGTGTAAAAGAGATAGACTCATTCCTAAAATGTAAAATCTGGTTTAGATTTTCTGTATTCAGTATCTTGGATGTCTATCCTACTTAACATTAGTTTGCAGAACTTAACTCAGACACGGATTTGCATTTCAAACAATATCAAGTCTTAAAAGCACAAAATAGCTTTAAGAGCTCTGTTTCAATCTCACTTCTAGATAACAGTAACATTGCAGATGAGGAACAGAGACATTAAATGAAAAACTCTTACACTGGTTACACAGTAAATGAGAACCTTTTGATACCAGAATTTAGTATTGAAGTGATAAACAGTAAAATCAGCCCAACTTTATCTTAATTATATGCAAAGCAGAAGGCCACTCTTGGGGCAATCCCCTATCATCTAGTCACCTAACCTACACAGACATGAAGTCAGCACTTTCACCACTTTCCGCACGTCCACAGCAGAAGTCACTGATACCTAGGAAGCACACAAATTTCCAGACTACCTCCCCTCTCTCAGTGCTATGACTTCTTTCTAGGGTTGTCTGTCTACATAAGAGGGCAACAATGACAATCTCTATTTAAATTTTTCTTCATTTCAGTGTCTTCCTGCTGTGTCTTGATTAATACAAGACTGAAATTGTGTAAGGGTTCCTCACTGGTTTGAAGTTATTCAGCAGCCCACAAAATGTAAATCCCCTAAATGACAGCACATTTCCATTACTGTAAAAGCTATTTGAGGCATGCTACTGTGGACCAGGACAGTGCTAGGGTCAGACAATAGATATGTTTTTAATTCTTCATTAGGAAAATCCTTTACACAGAATATGAAATAGGTATCATAGAATTAGTCAGCTCTGTATCTGTCATGTTCACATTTCACATGTAGCGTAAAATACACAACGTAGATTGATGAGCTCTGTATCCATCACATCTCTACAAAGAAAGACAGAGAACCATTTTTTTTTTTCTCTGCAGTGTAAAAGAGAAAAGGAAAGTGTCCTAGTTTCCTGCATATTCTGAAATGAGGAAGGATAATTCCAGAGTTAGGGAACCAGTATTAGATTAGGGCATTAGCTTGGAAATCTGAATCTTAGGATTCAATTTCCTGCAAAGCAGATGACTTCACATGGCCTGGGTAAATATTGGCAAATCATTTAGTCACACACACCTTCCATGATCTGTCAGTAAATTTATGATGAGTATTCTCACACTATGAGAATACATACATGAAAGATTTTCTGGTATGGGCTGTTCAATGACAAAGGATATGAACTTGAGAAACATGAGCAATGCACACAAAAACATGGCACAGAGTACACTGCTGTGTGGATTTTCCTCCTTTCAGTGCTAAAATGGAGTTGATTTAGAGCTCAAAAGGATTTTAACAAACTTGATTCTTTATGCTTTTGTTTAGTTTAAAAATTGTATTTAATCTCCCTAAGGGTTCTGATATGTCAAAGTTTATTTGGAATCAAAACCAGAAACCAATGCTTTTCACTGAAATAGAAGTTTGGAAAGAATATGCTTATTGTTTTAATTGAAACAAAATATTTTAAACTTTACTGAATTTAAGCATTCCCTCCTCACTCTTTATACTGTGGTTCTTTGTTCTATTGGAAGATCCCAGCCGTTTTGCTACATTTAATATTGAAGTCATGTCAGTATTTGTTTTACTAGTTATGCTAGTTTACTTCCATTTTTCACGTTACATGGATAGCAAAGGAAAGGGCAAAGGGATCTATTGCATTCCCTCCATATCTCCTTTTTACCCCTTTTTCTTTCTGTGTTTCCCTAGAAGTGACACTGTTCTAGACAGCACCATCTGGTATTGCAAATGGTTAGTGATACAGGCTTTTTACCTCTAGCCTTTTGTCTGGAGTATCTTTTTAAAGTGTTGATTTTTATTTTTTTTTTACACTGCTATCACCATAACAATTGATGTCTGCACAATATTAGTAGATTTTGAGTCACAATATTCCTGTAGAACACCTGAGTGGTATCACATTTTTGCAGACTGGGACTGGGGACAGTAAGGAGAATAAGGTAGAAATTCTAATAAAGCATGTAATTTCTACAGAAAATCAGCACTGATATTTAACTGAAATTGGCCTACTAATTCTTTTTTGTGATTTTTTCAGAAGAAGAATAAGTAACTTTCCAGAAGTGCAACAGAAAGTCAGTAGCATGGTTAAAAACAGACTGCAGGTCCTGTTAGCCACATCTTTTCTTAGCTACATCTTCCTCACATCTTTTCTCTTTAAAAATTGCTTTCCACATTAGGTTAAAAAGTGGTTTTCTAGTTCCACTTGTTGCTTTGGGAAGGCCCAGTTAAATTACCAGCATTGGGTGCTTGGCTTTATTTAATTTGTTTGTAATGTGCACTCATGGCATAGCACTGAAATTAGGGAAAGCAATTTTCCTCCAATACTACTTGTATTAATTAAACCTGAACTATTAAAATGGACCAGAGCCTTTTCTCTGACCCTGAGGAAAAAAGACATAGCTGAAGTCACATCATACACATACTGCTGTATAAATAATACAGTTATCTAGGATAAATATCTAGGATATGCATACACAGAAAATGTACAATAGTAAGATAATTGTATTATACTTCCACTTACTGTGATGCGACACCACTTCTGGGGATAGAGGTACATGAAAAAGTAACAAAAATGTAACATGCTTTATAGTGGGTCACTCATATTGGACAGAAATCTCCATTAATTTTCTTTTTTTAAAAGAAAGGAAATAAAAAATACCTTGCTGGTCTAAGGGACATAAATATGTGGTCTACATTTGAGTTTCTAGGATGTTGTTCATAAAAGGTGATTTTCTTCTCTGTAAGTTATAAATAAAATAAACCTTTTCTTTTATTTGTAAGTAGAGTGTCTGTATTGTTACCTTAAAAGCAAGGAGTTTATTCACAGAATCACGGAATTGTTTACATTGGAAAAGACCTTTAATACCATCAAGTCCAATCATTAACCTAACACTGACAAGTCCTGACCAAAGCATATCCCTAAGCACTATGTCTACACATCTTTTAAATACCTTCATGACCATTCCGGGCAACCTTTTTCAATGCCTGATAACTCTTTAATTAAAGAAATTCTTCCTAATATCCGATCTAAACTTCCCCTGGCACAACTTGAGGCAATTTCCTCTTGTCCTACCACTTCTTACATGAACAGTCCAATCCCCACCTCTCTACAACCTCCTTTCAGGGAGCTGTAGCGAGTGATAAGGTCTTCCCTGAGCCTCCTTTAATCTAGGCTAAACAACCCCAGTTCTCTCAGCTGCTCCTCATAAGACATGTGCTCTAGACTCTTCACCAGCTTTGTTGCCTTTCTTTGGACATACTCCAGCACCTCAATGTCCTTCTTGTGGTGAAGGGCCCAAAACGAAACACAGTACTCAAGATGCAGCCTTACCAGTGCTGAATACAAGAGTAAGATCACTTCCCTAGTCATACTGGTCACACTTTTCCTGACACCCTTATAAAGTGGTCATGATGTCAGTACAGTATTGAATATCTTATTGGCTGGTTTGGTTGTCTGTCCTGGCTATGTTCCCTCCCAGCTCCGGATGAAATTTAACCCTATCCTAGTCGAACCAGGACACAGAGTGGATTATTACCATCTTACAGACAAGAGATTTGATTCAAATTTAATGCTGCACTTGAACAAAGAGTAAGTGTGAATGACAGCATTTTCTGGCATATTGGTACTATGTCCATAGTAGCAACAAGGCCAGGGTCAACCATGATTTTATCTGGACTGCCTAACAAAAGTCCCTTTCAATGGATACCAGCAGCATGTGGAAAAGAGGTGTGGGATAGAGGAAACTGCATGAGAGGAATGTGAACACCTCAATATTTTCCCAGTTTTTAACTGGAATATAATTAGTGCAGCCATGTAGGTACATAGCCTCAGAAACACTGCTGCTCTTCCTGTCATAACCAGAGTGAATTCTGCAAGGTCATGAAGCAAGTCAGAGTCAAAACGTGCATCATGACTGCAAGCTCTAGACCATGGTCCTTGCCTTGAATGTGAAGGGATTTCAAACTGTTTAAATACTAACCACTTCCTAAATTATGAAAAGCTAAATAGACTGCAGTCATTAAGAAGGATGAGCTTTCTCTTTTGTGAGCCTCACTCTGTGGAGAACAGCACATGGATGAAATTTTATTCTTGCAATCAATGTATCTTCAATAAAGGCAATTATTCCAGAAAGGTAGAACCAGTAGATTAAGAACTTTGGATAATAATTTCAGATTTCTCTTCAACCATGGAAATCAGAACTATTATAAAAGTGCTAAAATTAAAGATCTGTGTCAAAGAATCAGTGTAGATAAATGAATCACCAGAAGAGACATCTAAAAAGTTACATGAGTCTAAGGAATCTGACCACTATGTCAGCCTCTGACCCATGTCCACACTAGGAATTGTTGCTGGCATGCATCAAGCTGGATAGTGAAATTTTTTCATTACATTCCTTTTCTGATACAGCCTACAGTGAATACACTATTATTCTGGGAGCAGAGTAATATTACTATCATCCTAGGAACCAGTGGAACACTGGCAAAATGGTCTTTACCTTATATGAGCTTCATTCACAATGAGGCCTCAAAACTATTTTGTTGCCTCTTGAAGATGAGAGCTGGAGGATAAAAGATGGGAGAAAATTATTAGTATGTGTATGTAGTTGTCAGTGTGCATGACATGGATAGAAAGTAGAGCTTTTTCTTTATACCATATAAAGAAAATAACCTGTTACTGAAGTTATGGCTAAGTCATATGTTTTGAAATAATCTATGAAGTATTGGCACACTTATTTTTATAAATTATTAATAATATGGGCTCAGGTCAGTTGCCCACACATAGAGAACAATTTACTTAGGATACCTGAGCTAATGGATTTCCAGTTGGAGGTGGCAAATACAGTTCAAGACATTGGGAAGACCTCCTCATTTGGACTTGCATATGAGTAAACAAGCATGATACCTTAGAGTAGCCCAAATGATACTGCACGCCTGCATGTGAACAAGTGCATCAAGCCTCTACTGTCTGAAAACTGAATCACTATATTCTCCACTGGCTGTGTTAACTGGAGACCTGGTGGCATTTCAAACAATGTAGGCCATCCCACCTGGCCTCAGTACAAAATCAGTAAGTTGGAGTAACTCATATACCATCTGTGCCATATCTGGAGCCCCCATGTGTTTGTTTAGAGATAACATAGAATATCTTAATTAGCAGCAGGGATCTGTACTTAGAAAACTGGTTGGCTGAACAGCTCACTACGACCGATTTGGTATATTGACTACATCTCCACAGCCTAACAAGGGAATTTAGACACTCATCACACACATAAACATTCATATATATGTGCCTAAAATAAGCTATTTTAATTTTAACATGAATTACGGCATAATAGCTACATCAGGTTGCTTCCAAAAGTCCCAGACTGGGGCACATTCTCCACATCCATATTGCAAGACCTAGAAACATTTTAGGGGAATACAAGATGGGCATGAAGTCCCATAAACTCCCATAAGATCCCCAGTAATCTTCATTCTTCTAGCATATGATTTTTTTATCTCTCTGACCTTCATCAGATATTCCCTGTGTACTCTCCCTCTGCCCCCCACCAAATAAATGCATATTAGACTATTTTCATTGTTGCTTTCCATCACATACTAAAACAAGCTGGGAAGAAGGGAAAATGAAGCTCAGTACTTTTCATGTGTGTCTTTCAATGCCTGTCTGTTTCAGAGTCAGCCCTTATTCACCTGGTCCACCTGAGTGCCACGAAAGCAAGATATTTATTACTCTCCTAAATAATCCACTGTCAAGGCTTACTAGCATATTCTGTGGACACTTGGAAACCCCTTCCTGCTATTTGCAAGAGGACCCGCATATGCACTGCTTTGAAGGGAACCAACAGGAATGGCAGAAGAGGACAGCACTCCAAAATGCTCAGAGACTGGTACATTTCAGGGAGGAGCTGAAAAGGCCAGTGTGAATTTGAGAGCAATAAGTTTTCTTTCCCAGGAAACCAAGTCAAAAGATGGTGTACTTGTCACTATGTGACATACACTTCATCCTAGGAAGATTAAAAAAAAACATTATCTTTTTCTAGTACAATGTTTTTTTCTTACAATACATTCAAGCTATGGAATCCTTAGAGCAAGCACACCCCAAGCAGTCTTCCCCTAACATTAGTTCTATGTAACATTTGAGAAATCACAGAAAATACTGCAAAAAGAGTTAATCTCCCGGCTCATCCTGCAAGTACCCCACCAAAAAATGTTGAAGTCTATGAAGGTTTTCTGCATTTCATTTAATACTCTATAGTAGTTGTCCCTCTGAGTCCAGAAATTATTCTGAAAAATACAGAACCCAATCAAAAAGAAACAACCTTCCAATTGGTTCTCTCAGTTTTTTTTCCTCAGACAAATACACGTATTGAACACAGTGGATGAATCATCTACAGATCCTTTGAACTCCAGGTATTCAAGGCAGAAAAGAAGATACTCCCAGACTCTTTACAGTATCAAGAGCACTTCTGAAGATTATACTGTTTCTTTTGTCTTGGAAGCATTTGTTTGGAAGAATGGCTATTGAAACAGACAAGAGCTTCTCTCTTCAGAATTACTGCAATTTATGCAATGAGGAATCTAAGGGTTCTTTGGATCTGGGATTGGGAACATTGAAAGGAACTCTATAAAATAACCTTTCTGTCATTTTGAGAGAGCAGCAAGAATAGTCTCTCAGGAAAGAGAGAGGTCAAATCGTGACCAGGTGCTTGCAGCATTAATTCCTAATCATGGAGCCCTTTTTTTGCTCTTTTAGCTCTCTTTTAGTTCATAGATGCATGTTACCTCTTGCTTGTCTAGAAAGGTTATGAAAGCAGCTTGAGCCTAGCAACATCAGCAGGGGAAAAGAAGAAAGTAAGCATATTTGCTATGAACTTTCTATGTGATTCTGAAAGCTGTAGTCTGACCAGGTTTACAAGTAAGTGGCTGATCAGTAAGACAGTACCTGAATGGACTGCACTGTGGTGATCAGAAGAAAAGAATGAGGAGTTGAAGGAAGACAACAGCATGGGCAGTAGACTTATGTAGCATGGGAATATGTTGAATCCCAATACATGCTCTATTTGAGGTTTCTGTAAGTACGTGTTCTTGCACAGAAACTGCCAGCAATCTTTATAGCTGTTTAGAAAAGTGGTGGTGGCCAGAACAAACTTTATGATTGATAGGATGAAAATATGAGAAGGATAAAAGTGTGATGAACAGGTAAAAAACTGTGGGTAGTTTTGAACTGTAGCTGTAAAGGACGATGGAGCATATAATTGTGCAGAGGATGCAAGACGGTTCAAAGTGTCACCTTGAGGCTCACATGTACCTTGTTATTAGGAACATTTGGATTAACAGTTCCAGACTTGATTTTTAGCAGCACTGATAGAGTGTAGGCTCCATGAGGAAGGAAGAGGGATAAAATACCTAAAAGTCAGTGAAGCAGGATGTAGAAAAGGGGTATAGCCGTTGTAGTCATGACAGTCCACACAAATGACTCCATTTGCCCTTATAGGGATGACTCAGATTCAGAGACTGAGAGCCTGGCCTGTAATTTTTCTGTGATGCTGGAAGATTTCCTCTCAGCAATGACTCTTTTGGGGGAGTAATGCATAAAACTGGCAGAACATGGCACCTTGCACGTGCCAGTGATGAGACTATGTAGTGTTAAAGACAAGCATGAAGACAGAGTACACAGACTTCCTTTTCTGCCATATGAAATAAGATAAACTTAAAGTAATAAGGGATTACAAGAATTGTCAAGACAGCTTGAGTCCTAGGAACAGACTTTTGTTGTAGCCTTTCAATAAACCATTCTCATTATGCCCTCCACACTTATTACAGCTTTGACTGCAATGTCTGGAAATTTGGCCCCAAAAGTATTGCTGCCACTCAACTGTATGACAACATCGGCTTAGTCTTAAAGCGTTTGATACTGATAGTACTTCACCATCATTCGGAGGAAGGAGCTCTTGAAAGCATATCAAATAAACATTTCCAGGTCAATCAGCAATACATAATAGAGGTGGTTTAAAAAAAAAAAAATATTGCAAATGTAGGGGCTTTTTTGTCCCACCTCTTGAGACAAAGTAAATATATATTGTGGTTGAGTATAAAGAGATTTAATGAGCAATGCATTAGGCAGAGCCACACCACCATACATGGTTCAACAGGCAGGCTTCAAATATGTGGTGCAAGCCAATTTCTTATGTACACTTGCACCAGCACCAATCATACCATTACAAGTTAGCACTACAGCATTATTCATCCTATCTGCAAGCAAATTTATTCTCCCTTGTATGGAGTTGTTCCTCCTCTAGCATTGCTGTTTCTAGCCAGTTTAACCTGATTCTGGAGGCAGGCCTTCTTGCCGGCTAAACTAGGTGGTTCTTCAGTCCCAAGTTATTATCACTGAGCAGTTACCATTTTAATTTCCCTTTCATTCCTCTTTTTGTGAGTAGTTATTACTCACATAGATTCATTATTGAAGTATTTTAAATTCCTCCTTATCCTTCTTATCTATTGCCATTCACAATATCATTTGTTTTGCCTCACTTTGGGTTATTAATTTTGTTCCTTTCTTTATTTGTTTATAGCCCATTTTCAGGCAACTTAGAATCAATTGTATCAGCACATAAGCTATTATAATAATTAATAATAGAATAAGATTGACCTAAAAATATTCCCAAACCATGCTCCCCTTTCCAGTCCACTTCCTCTACTTTGTTGAGGAATTGTAAATTTTTCCGTTATAGTAGAAATGTCAGTGGCTATACAGTCAGATGATCAATATAAGTACAGCAGGTGGCCCTTTGTGGGGTCAACATTCAATATTCCTGATACTTCTTCTGGTAAGGCCAGCACAGCATTTGATGTGCTATTGCTTATAGACTCTATAGTCTAGGATATGTTTAAGATGGCAGCCTCAAGCTTTATTATGTCAAGAGTTGGAAAGAAAGCTTGGAATGCCTTCCACTCACGTCTTGATCATTCCACTAAAGGGTTAAGGGATCTACTGCATAACGTGTGGGCCAAATCTGCAGAGAGAGTATGGTGTACTTCAGCATGTGTGAGTAGCCATCCCAGGGTGCCTGTTCCCTTTAGTGGCAGGCCTTTGTGGGCATGGTGGCTGCATATCCAGTATAATTCTGTATGATTTACAAACCCATGGAAATACACAATGTCTTTCAGCAGATAAAAGTGGGTATGCTGGTACCAGGGCATGTAATCAGGCATACCATCAGAAATGCCAGCTTAGCAATTGGTAGTATTAAACTCTAGTGAATATATGCCTCCACTTGAATCTCCCTTGTTTGATGATAACATCTATACACACAGGATTCTATATGCAACTGAATATTGTCCCACACCCACATACCTTTCCTAGATCATCTTCTTCAATATTCATATGCAGTTATGTATTTAGTCCACTAGGTACACAGACATACAGGGAGTCTCTGGCAGCCGATGGTTCAGGTGTTCATGGGAACCCTGGCCATTGATTTCTCAAGTTATACTGCCAAGAAGCATTAGCAAGTGTCCTCATCAGGAAAGCCAACACTCCCTGCAATGGTAGATAAGTGGATAGCTGACAGTTTTCAAGGCTAGTGATATTTGCCCAGACTTGGGATAATTTAACTAGTAAATTTTTTTTGCCCAGCCAGTCTTTGCTATAGTAATCAGCAGGAAATGAAAAAACTTTTAAACCTGTAATCTCTAATTCATCTAACAAGAGTTATAGATTCTAAAACCTAAACCAAAATGCTTTCTATTAGCAATATAACAAGCAGTATAGCACAGCACAACTCCTCATTATCAAGGGGGGCCACAGATATATATGTGTGTGTGTATATATACACAGTCACAGAAGTATTGTTTGGCTTGCCTCTGCCGTCAACTGTTTCAAGATGCAGTGTCTCAGTCTTCACTTCCAGCTTTCTCAGTCTGAGACTGCACCTTGGTGCTAATGTTTGCAGTACTTCTGGGAAGACAGTACTAGCACTGTCACATAGAGCTTTCTCCTGTAACCTCAGTTCTTCTCGTAGAGTTGTCCAGCTCTCTTGCTCTTCTTTGATGGAGGTGTCCTTTAGCAGGAGGAGATACCCCTTCAGCAGTGGTCCAACTTCTGACCCTACCTGACTTAGTTTCAGATATAGTAAGCAAATCTTGGACCTATAAAGACACTGCTGAATGGAACCACCCCCTTTTGCATGAGTGGTCAAATGAGTGGGCTGCACATTCAAAAGCAGGGGAGCTATGGGTCTGCCATAATGAGAAATCAGGGTTAATAGCTGCAATATTTAAAAATGTTCCTGGGGAACCCTCAAAGGCAGCTTGTTTGGCAGCAGCAGCATATGCATTGCCAAGGCTTACTTCATCTAATGCACCTATGTGAGAAGAACAATGCATCACAAAGATAGTAGTAGTGAGCATGATAGCATATAGTAACTCCAAGATGAGGGGCCCATGAGAAAAGCAAGCTCCAGAGGAGGTAGTAAATCCTCAGTGTTTCCAGACCTGACCTATAAAATCCAAGCATTAAATGCATACCATGAATCAGTATAGACATTCACACTTTTTCCTGATGCAAGGGTACATGCTTGAGTGAACCCAAAATGCTCAAAGCAGACTGTGCACTTGAAACTGTAGGGAAGGAGAACATATTGATACTTTTGAACTGGAAGCAAACAGTACATCCTGCAACTAGTTTGCCTCATGAAAGAGCTGTCTGTAAGGAGAGTGAGATCTGGGTTGAATTGATAAGATGCCAGAGATTCTGGAATCAGTTGGTTAGCACTTCCATTCTTAAATTTTGTGACCCAGATACTCAGTCTCTCACTTGCAGAATTGCAGCTTCTCATGGGATGCTTTGTGTCCTTTATTGGCCAAGGAACAGAGTAGATGGAGTGTGTCTTCTCGGCAGGCCTCCAAAGAGAAAGAAGCTACCAGAAGATGGTTCACATATTGTACCAAGACTGAAGCACTTTGGAGCGTAATAGAATCTAGGTAGGTCTCATTTGAAGCACCCAGAGGAAACAATAGGGGATTCACAATACCCTTGAGGAAGTCTCATCTAGGTATACTGCTGTCACTGGTAAACAGAGGCAAACAGAAACTGTGAATTGAGTTCTATGTGGATAGAAAAGAAGGTAGACCATAGGTCTATAACACCAAATTGAGTAGCCTCTGCAGGGATGGAGGTTGGAACAGTTGCAGGGTTAGGAAAAACAGGGTGACTAAAGATAACGAAAGGATTGCTTTTATGCAAATCTTGGACAAACCTCCAGATTTGTCTTCCTTGTTAATTAGATTTCTCCTTTTTCTTTACTGGTGAAATGTGTGTTACAGGGTGACCTGGCTGGTATTAAGACACCTTGGCCCTTTAAGGAGAGGATGATGGAGCAGATGCCATCCTCAGCTTCTCAAGCAAGTGGATATTAGGGAACTGTTAGGAACAGCTGATTGTTTTTGCATTTAATTTTTACTGGTTCCGCTGCTAAGAATCTTCTTATATCGTTACAAATGGAAATCCCAGTTTGGAAGGAACCTGGGAGAAAAGCTCCAAGTCATTGGAGGTGCCTTCAGCAGTTTGCAGTGTGACCTGGTTTCTGGTCTAATGATGTGGAATGTCCAAACACACACCATCTGGGGAGTGACAAATTGTGTCTCCTAATTTGCACAAAAGATCCATTTCCAGCAGGTGCACAGGGGAAGCTGGACTCAAGAGGAAGGCATGCTCCTTGCTTTGTGGGAGAGAAGCATGCAAGTGAGCTGGTTCAGACACAGCATCAGGAATAATATTTTCAGCAGCCTCTGCAGCATTAATTATCCTATTACTTGGTTTAAAACCTCGGCTTTCTGAGCTCTGGATATTGGAGAAAGAAGCTCCAGTATCAATTAAGACTTCAAGAGGTGTGTTGTTGACAAGCAAGGTGACAGTAGAATCCACTTGGGAGACATTACAATACTCCAAATCTGGATCTACTTACAATCCCTGCACCACAAAGGTGTAAGGTAGGGTATCTGGCATCATCAGTGTAATTACAAGGATATCTGCCTTATCTGGATTTTGAACTGGAACTGCTGATTGGGCTACAGGTAGAGGAAGTGCATTGAGGGGCTCCCAAGTGTCCAAGAGATCTTCAGGATGATCAGGACTGGTGTAGTAGCACTGGACACTAATTATTATTATCCTGTAAGTATTATTATCCTGTAAGCTAGATATAATGGATTCGTGCCAGTGATTGTTCACCTCTTTGTCCCACAAAAATGAAGCATCCATTGGCCTCAATTTATTGTCTTGTAGGCAGTGGTGAAGGTTAAGTTAACTTATTCAGGTCAAAGGTTCCCTCACTTGGAAAGTGCAGTTCTGGTTCGTCACAGGTACAGCTGTTCCACTGATGGGCATGTTGGACAATATGTGGTCATACACTATAATTGTGGCACATGGCACCTAACAGGTCTTTCAGATCCAGATAGGGGGAAGCTTGATCTGCTTCCCAAATTTGTTTTCAAAGCTACGGTCTAATTTGAATACAACGCCAAGGTCTATTCATGGCCAAGGGATAGAAAGAGAAGTTTGGGCATATTCAGGAAGGCAGAACTTCAACTTTATCCTCTCAGAGTAAAATGTTTTCAGAGCCTAGGCTCATTTGGCTAAACAAAAGTTATTTTCTTATTAGCCTTGGCCCACAAAGGACTCTTCATAACCCACAGAAATTGATCCAGGGTGTAATTACAGCTTCCAGCAGTCTCAAACATCCTCAGGGACAGAAACACAAAACTTCCCAGAATACAGTTTACAAAAGATCAAACATTCATTTATTTTACCCCTTATCTTTACATTACAAGCAGAAACTAAAACAACGTGGGATTTGTTTACTGCTGATGTGATGGGCAGGCAGAAGACATCGTAAGGGCGAGGGCCAAATGCAAGTCAGAGTTTTAAATGAGGCTGTCTTACCTCTTGTGGCGGCATTATGTTGGGTGTCCCCTCTTGTTCCAGTCTGGTCACCAGTGTGCAGCAATCCCACTTTTCTGACACCAAATTGTTTGGGAACTTTTGTTGTATCCCTTGAGGTGAACTAACCACACATTTGTTCTTGAGTATAAAGATATTTAATGAGCTATGCATCAGGCAGAACCCCACCATCATACATGGTTCTGCAAGCAGGCTGCAAAGACATGACACAAGCTGATTCCTTATGCACACTCACACCAATGCTGATCCTGTCATTACAAGTCAGCACTGCAGCATTTCCCATCCTATCTGTAAGGGAATTTATGCTCCTTTGTATGGAGTTGTTCCCCCTCTGGCATTGCCGCTTCCAGTCAGTTTAACCTGACTCTGCAGTCAGGCCTCCTTGTCTGCTAAACCAGGTTATTCTTCAGTCTCAAAGTATTATCGCTGAGCAATTACTAACTGAATTTCCTCTTCACAGGGGTGCCTGGAAGCTTCAGTCATAGATCAGAGTCTGTCTATGCTAAAGCCCTGATGAACACAAAAGAGATGGCCAGCCTGTACCAAAACATCTGCAGGGTGGTTTCCTGTGTATTATTAACAGCCATAAATATATTTCTTTGAGCCTGTTTAAACAATGAAAACATAGCAGAAGTCATCATCTCTAGCTAACAAAACGGGGATAACGTTCTGGAGAAAATGTAGCAATACTCTATCTATCGTGTACTTGCCACTAGAACGGAAACTTCCAGGTCCTAAGGTATATATTTCAATTTCAGGAGTAACTGTTTCTGTCCATAACTGTATTTTCCCTTCTGGTGTCACGTGTGCAAGTACTTGGGTCTATAAAAGTAGATGAAGGAAAAACATTTAAAATTAACTTGGTTTTTGTTATTAATTAATTTCTTCCAGTCTTATGATTCTTTTTCTGTCTATTTTTGGCCAATTTTTACTGATATAAATATCCAGAAACAAAAATTTCAAAAATTAAGTGAGATGTTTGAAAAATAAAGATTTGCATGCCTAGTCAATCAAGATACCATAGTGGTAGCCTATTATTTTGGTGATCTACCATTAACTATTAAGTGATGTAGCTATGAATATTCTATGTCAAGGACTGAATTATGTTTGTAAATAATTCCCACCAGTAAAGCAGGTAGGAGCTTTTAATTTACCCAGAAACTAATAAAGAAAGCTAAAGATATTAAACTGATTAGATTGTTTTTCATTGGGAATTGCTAACTAGTTGATAGCAAAACAACTTGTTCACCCCTTTAAGATTTTGTAAAAGAAGAAAATATTTTAAGCTGGATCAGACTGCAGCTGCAATACAACTGAGTCTGTCTGTCTTCAGTAGGAGGAATGTGTAATCTTTGGGGCTTTTTTTCTGTTTTTCGTGGTTTATTGGCTGTTGGGGGTCAGTTCTGACAACCAGGTGGATCAAGGAAACACACAGTTTAGCAACTAGAGCTATGTTACAGCAAGAGGAGTTGTCAATTAAAGCTTAAAGATTTAGCAAGGTACCCCAAAGGAGTTGTTTCTCAGTTTAGGTATAGAGGCAGTTTGAGCAACATGCCAGCTCAGTGGTACTAGTGACTCTAGGAAAGGAAAAACACAAACCAATGCAAACACAATTTTAGTAGAGGCAGAGAAGTACTGACTAGCTTGACAGTCAAGCACTAGGTGCTATATCCTGAAGAAAAAAATATTATTCCTTGATTTTCAGAAGTTATCTAACCATTGTACAACTGCAGGTTGCAATTTTCTTAAGCACGGAATAGAAATTTCTCTGTCTCTTATTAACCATTCTGTATACTGTGGTGTGCTGGAGCATGTCCAAAGAAGGGCAACAAAGCTGGTGAAGGGTCTACATAACAAGTCTTTTGAGGAGCAGCTGAGGGAACTGAAGTAGTTTAGCCTGGAGAAAAGGAGGCTCAGGGGAGACCTTATTGCTCTCTACAACTACCTGAAAGGAGGTAGTAGTGAGGTGGGTGTCGGTCTCCTCTCTCAAGTAACAACCTATAGAACAGGAGGAAATAGCCTCAGGTTGCACCAGGGGAGGCTTAGATTGGACTTTAGGAAAAGTTTCTTCACCTGAAAGGGTTGTTCAGCAAAGGAACAGGCTGCCCAGGGAAGTGGTTGAGTCACCATCCCTGGAGGTATTTAAAAGATGTG
>JAVSBS010007736.1:15339-103336 GCA_033124195.1 Coracias cyanogaster | reverse complement strand
GCACCCTTCACCCTGCCATGCCATGCCCCCCCAGAACTGGAACTGGCCCAGAGCCAGAACTAGCCCAGAGGCTGCGCTGGGGCATGATGTCACCGGGTATAGAATAGCCCAGCCTGTGGCTCCTGCTGACTGAATTAACCCTGTCCTGGCTGAACCAGGACAAGGGTGCACTCAAAGCTACCATCCATGTCACTGACAAAGATGTTAAACATCTGAACCTAGAACAGACTCCTGAGGAGCTCCACTTGTCATTGTTCTCCACCTGGACTTCGAGCCATTGATCACAACTCTTTGAGTGCAACCTTCTAGCCAGTTCCTTATCCACCAAGTTGTCCATCCATCAAGTCCAAATCTCTTCATCTTAGAGACAAGGATGTCATGTGGGACAGTGTCAAATGCCTTGCACAAGTCTAGATAGATGACATCAGTTGCCCTTCCCATATCTACCAGAGCTGTAAGTCTGTCATAGAATGCCACCAAATTAGTCAGGCATGATTTGTCCTTAGTGAAGCTGTTTTGGCATAGTAGTTAATGTTTTCTGCAGAACACAAACCATTAAAGTGAGTTACTCAGAGTCTGTAGACTGTATTTTGAAGATCTGGGGGCAAAGTCTGACACTTCTTACTACTAAAGTAATCTAAGCTGCAAAGAAATCTCTTTGCTGTGGAGCAAAGGATGAGAGCATAGTATTACACTGTAGTCTATACACTACATATTACACTATAGTTACAAGACTGAAACAGACTTGAAAAAGCATATTATACCACTTCTGGAGTGGAACAGAAATTCTCAGATGAGACTTTATATATCAGAAAACACGAGTTGAGAGAAACCAGAGCTTTTGCTATACTGCATCTATTTAGACGGCAAAAGCAATAGCAGCTGCAACTCTTGTGTTCAAGCTCTAGATAGAATATCTGGTCAAAAAATCAGTCTGAAAACAGACACAGTACAGGAGACTGAAAGTTCAGGTAGAGGTTCTTTGCTCATTTAATGAAGTAAGATGATTTCACCATGACAAAAAAACCTTGCCCCAAACCAGACAAAGCAGAGCCTTGTCCTGAGCTGCATGAGGCCTTCCACCTACTGTGTAATCAGCTCATAAATGAAGTGACTCTTTTTATGTAGCAAATTTGGTTTCCTTCTGATACAAAAAGAAACAATACTCAAGCTGGAATTTTTTCCCCAGATGAAATTCCTGTTTTATGAATACTGCCGGGGATCACCTGAATGATTTAATCCCACTTTAGGTTTCAATGGAGATCAGAAAATCACAGAACTCTTGGCTAGAAGAGACCTCAGGAGTTCGTCTTACCTATTTGCTGCTTCTGACAGCATCAGTTTTGTCTTTCGCTGTTCCTGACAGATGCTGGAAATGTTCCTAAACATTCCTGAATCTGAAGAGCCCACAGCATGCCCAGGTTTTTTGTTACGCTTTTAACCCCTCTTTTTCTTGTTGCAGCTTAAGACCATTACTTCTTAATTTATCTGTTAGTAGCAAACAAGCATGTTGAAAGGAATTTAGGTTGTTTCTTTCATATTAATATTCCTGTCACAAAAAAAAAACAGCCCTTCAAATTTTCGCTACAATTAAATCCCAGTTTAGGTTATGTGTTAGGACTTTCTACTTCTGAAGTTTACTTCTCGTGTCTCTTGCACTGTAACAAAGACACTTCTGATTAGCAGCTGATACTCTGTCCCAGTTTCTCTCTCTTTTGATTCTGTTGTGCAAAACTTTGTCCCACTACCTTTTAAGCTTTTGTCTTGATTTTAGTTATCTGGAGGAATTTGCTCCTTCTCCCCTCAATCCTAACTTTAAAACATTTCTCATTGCATTTGCAAGTGTGCAAAGATACTTTTCCTCGTCTCCTTTTGGGGGAGTCCATCCACATTCAGTAGTTCACAGAATATTATCCCATCTTTAAGGAAAGCAAAGCCTCACTGCTGACATTATTGGCATGACCATATTTACCCCCAGGCTGTGTTTGCTCCTGTTTGAACTCTGAATTATTTTCCTGGGAGGACTGATGAGAGTAACCCTTGCCGCTTCCAGAGCACTGTAGTCACCTGTGGTCCACTTAGGCTCACTCTGGCTGAGGCATTCGTTTTTGCATGAAGAACATGTACCAGGAGCCCACATGTGCCTCTTTAGGCTATCAACAACATCTTGGACAGCAATAATCAAAACTGGGAGACAGATGGGTCTCTTCATTGCCAGCAGGGGGAAGTCACCAACTACTTTTATGTTTTCGTTTTCCTCTCGAGAATGAGGGTGATGAATCTGACAGTTTCAGGTTTGTGCCTTTTCTTCTGCCATTGGCATTGTGTGCTCCTGTGGTACTCAAGCTGCATATTTATTTCTGGAAGAATTAAAAAGAAATATCAGCCCTCCTCTGAAGAGGTGAAGTAGTTGTTAATAGGTAGCATGACTGTAGCTTTACCCAAATTTTTTGTTTTGTGGATAAACTTTAGGCTGTGTTCTAGCTTGAAATGCTAACTTAAAAAGTCTGCAATATCTCCTTGCAAATGGACTCGACTCCTGTTTTTATCTTCTGTTCTGGGGAAAACGAGGATCAAGTACTTGATCCTTGTCCTCTATCCACAGACTGCATATTGCTCCCATATTACAGAGCGTTCCACTGGGAAAATACAAAGACCTCCATGTGTTCATATATAATTGAAAATGTTATTAATGAAACACTACTACTTCAAAGTTTAAATAGGAAAATAAGGATGCATAAAATAAGTGCTAGCTTATGTAAATTTTTATTATATTTTTCTTATTGGCTTCTTCATGTCAAATACATTTGATGTCAGTCTTGTACATACAAACTGTATTTATTGCAAACAAGACTAACCAGGAGACTAAGGTAGCTATATACCACTGACTATGAGTTGAAGATGTTTATGTGAATAAACATGAAAAATTTACGGCATATTTACAATGGTCCACCCTTTGTTGATCATGAATGTTCACACAATTGTGAAGTTATTCGTAAGAATATTAATTTTTCACACAATTATAAATGATGTGAAAATTTATCTCAGAAATAATTTTTACAGTTTGCACTTTTTAAAAATAAGCATTCTTACCTATTCACTTAAAAAGCAGAAGCAGTACATGATTGAAGTGATTAGTCACACTTCAATAGAAGTCAATCACATACACCTGAATTGGTTTTATGAGTCAAGAAATCTGAAAGCTGAAATGAGTATGCAGCAAGTGTTGTTTGAAAGTTAACAAAATATGACGATATTGAAAGGGTTTGCCTACACAAAAACAAAGCTGAAATTTTTTTGGGGATGTGGTCACTATTAATAATTAAATTTTTTCTTTTGCCATTTTGCATTTTTGCTGTTGTGAAGGGAGTTGACATTAGTACTTCTAATATCTTTTTCATTTTTTCATCTTTAGAATGTTTTTTAGTACTGATATAAGAATGCCTTCAAAATAAACACCAGTAAAAAAAAAAAAACCAGTTAGTGACATTATGTTTCAAATGTTAATTGAGCAAAACCAGGCAATTGAGGGGAGAATTTTATCTTTTGTTATGGTCCTGTTTACTTGAGAATACATAGCACTGGTAATCTACTTGCTTGCCATGGCAGTATTTTCACACTGGAAGAATATATTTTTTTAATTAAAAGAATATAGTTTTCAGAACAGTACAGAAAGAGTAAAAAGAAGTGCAGAAAAAAAAAATTAATTACAGTCAGAGTTGTTTGTTGTCTTGGAGATCCAGCCTCATGACGAAAGTTTATGCAAAAGTAGGTGGGGGTTCACCTTTTTCATCTATTTGCTTGTGTGTACAGAAAGAGTTGCTATGTCATGCAGCACAGCTTCTCTGGGTCATTTATATAAACCACATGCTGGGTTATTCTTGAACACTAAAGGCTGGCATGCAAAATATTAAAGCCATAAAGGCAGTCAGATAGGGATGCTGTTATTACAGTGCTTATACAGCTAATGCTTCTAAGTCCATCTCTTTGAAGCACAACTTTTAGATGTATACTTAACTGCACCTACACGAATAATCTCATTTTAGGCTATGAAGCCCACATATGAGCTTATAGCCAGTATCTCTTTAAGTGTTTTCCTGTTGCAGTATAGTGGGTGATCCAGTTCAAGAATTAAAACTCAAAGTTTTAGGACTGATAGGCTTCCCATGCTAAAGCCTGAGACATGTAGCATCCAGGTTCAGCAAAGAGACCAGACATGTCACAGCATGGCAGCCCAGGCTCTAACAACACAAGAAGTGAAGGTGGTCCTTGTTATCTCTGCACTTATCAGAAAAGTCTCCTTGAAAAACAGAGGCAAGCACACCTATAGGAGGGCTGTTTTGGACAGCTCACTCACTTGGTGTTTGTATTTTTCTGCTTGATATCAACACAGTCATCTGGGTTGGCTGGGAATGGATTTTGCAATAAACCTTAGAGGTGAGTCCATTCCCAATGTTAAATATACCACAATTATTAACTATTAGAGTTTATTTCAGAATTACCTCAGTTTCTGACTCAGAGGAAGCAAACAAAGAAGCAGCAGGTATTTAATTTCTTCTGTAACTGTGAGATTCCAGGACAAATGGTGGTGTAAGGCAGAATAATCAATATTTGTCTTCCATTAATTTCACTTCAGTTTCATCTCCTGTTGAGCACTGCCAAAACAAATAGCTAGTACATCCAATCTCAAATGCTCCTTTAAATGAGTCACCCATGTTGTTTGCATGGTGGGTCAGATAATTGTTATTCTGTTTATCAGCATCTTGTTTCTTTGAAGCGAAGATGAACATAAGTAATTTTTGAGGCAATGCAAGTGGATAATCTCCAGTGTCAGTGTGATGTGCTTTATACAGCTCACAGGGCTCTGGCTTTGCTTTCTGCCAGTGACTAAATCCATGTGTTTCAGATGGACTGCTATTTGCAATGATTTTGACAATTGGGAATAAATACCAGGAGCAAGTATTTTTGGCACCATACGGCTGTGATTTAAACAAAGACTGTCATGATTTTCTTACATTCTTGTGGTTTTCATCATTTGAGTTCAGCATGATCTGCAGCTTCCCTGCCACAAAAAAAAAAAAAGAAAGAAAAAAAAAAAAAGAGAGAACAAATAAAGGGCAGGGAAGGGAACATAATTTTGTAAGCCTAAACGCTAGATGTGAAATATAAGGCAAAATAAATTCTACCTTTCCACCAGAAGGTATAATAGCTACACAGAGACTTTTTATACTTCTTTAAATGGGAGCTGAGAGTTGCTGAAGCCCTAGTGGAGAGGTGATTATAATGCCTTGTGCTAGTGAAAATGCAAGAATCATGTTGTGGTCGGTGTTGTGGCTCAGAGGGGCTGGGCAGAAAGCTACTGAAATTGCTAATGATCACAGGCCTCCAGACATTTCACACAAAACGTGCATATGGACTTTTGAGCTTCTATATATTTAGCGTTTTGAGCTATAGTTGCATCGGGGGAGATTCTGGGTCTCCCATGATGGGACTGTCTGTGTACTGATGAGTCACATGGTGGTAGTGTGCTGACACTGATGAAGATTCGCAGGAAGATTTGAGGGAATTTTACGTTGAATGATACCAGTTGAGTAGGAAAACCCAAGGCAAAAGACAGAGAACACCAGATGTGGCTCAAGGGAGAGAAAGGCAGAACTGGGTTCCCTCAGTGATGCTGCTGGTGCCTGGAACAGCAAATGAATGGCAGTGTGTCCCTAAGGCTGCTTCCCACAAAAAGACAGGTTAGGCAGTATGGTGATGAAAAGATATATCTTCTCTGCTGTTCCTCCCCCAGCTTTCCTTTAAAGACCTTTTAAAGATTTGTGCTGAAAAAGTAATACTGCACAAACTCAATCATTACTTGGCTGAGGCATGTCACAGAAAAGAAACAGTCAGGCCTTTGCCCATATTGGAGGCTAATGGCCTTATAATTCTGATTTAATATCTGTGAGTGTAGTAAAACTTATTGATCCATACTCCACTTTTCTGAGTAGAAACATCTAGGCCACTTCTGAATTCTTGTTATCACTTTTGACAGTTTTACTGCCTTTCAGAATATTCAACACTTGACTTTAGAGCAAATGACTTGTATATTGTTTTAAGTATCTGAAAAACAGAGTGAAATTTATGCTGTGCAAACAACACACAGGCCCCATTGTCCTGGGTATGACAGGAGACAACAAGATGGAAGGATGTGAATTATTCAGGGCATGCATTTATTAATTGAACTTTTCTGGGAACTCTACAGCAGTAACTCACACTGGGGATCATGTTTCCTTATGGAGCTGTTTCAGCTTGATAAACAGCTGCCTTTTCCCATTCACGCAGAGCCCCTAACACCTTTCCTCACACAGGCACGATGGGGCATCCCAGCTTGTTTTGGGGATGTCTTCCTCTTAACCTCCTTCCATCTTAATCTTACAAGGAGATTAAGTTCCTTCTGGAAGATGAATTTGTGTAATATCCCCGGAACCTTGTCTGTACTGCTTTGTCCTTGGGTTTACGTGGAATACAGAAACCTTGTACTGTGGAGACACCTAGGTGACATGGGGAATAATCCTTTCCAGTTTTCTCAAAAAGATGGTTAGAGAAATCTCTGCAACATGTCCCAAAAATATGTCTCTGCGCTAAGCTGAGGGCTGAATAGCAAACCTGGATATGACAGGTTTTTAGGATTGTAAAAATCACTTCAGGAGTTCTGCAAAAGCCAGTAGAAACTGATGTGCTATGTATCCAATGGTTCAAGTTGTGCTTCATCCCCCTTTCAAATCCAGAAAAGCATGAGTGCTTAAAGGGATATATTTCCTCTTTTTCTTTCTATCTGACTAGAAAGTCTGCGAATGTTTAAGACTGTGACATTTATATTTATGTTTCTGTGATGAAATTCTACTGTTAAAATACCTTACACAAAACTTGCCTCACTTCAGTGTGCTGGGGAGTTTGCAAAAAGTGGTGACTGACTGTGAATCTGTTCTTATTAGAGTTTTCTGTGGCAGAACATTGTGATGACTGGATTTTATCTTTGAGAGAAACAACCTTTGCTTGTGCTTCTTATATGTAGCATATGAGTAAGGAGCCAAAGATTGGTCTTATAAAATTTGAATCAACATATGACATTATTTTAAACATATTTTACTTGTAACTATCATTTGTTCTTTACTGTAAGTATGAAGAAGTCTGTACATGTGTAAGTTAAATACGGGAGGAAAAGGAACTGTGTACTGCCCCTGTAGAGCTAATCTTCCAAAATGCCATGAAAATAAAGCAATTACATTTGCATTTGTAGTCAAATGCTCATCTTTTAAAATTCTGTACTGTGATTTCCACAAGCTGGTCAGTGGCTTTCATCTGGAATGCTGACAAGGCCTTCGCTGTCAGACGTCTTTCCTAATAAGGTAAATCACACAGTGTTTGGTCAATCAAACTAAATTCAAGGAGTGATCTCCGGCTTAAGCTCCTTTTGCCAAAAGACACTAGCAAACCACAGGTTAAAATTTATGTCCACCAATAATATGTTGCCAGTCCAACAAGAAAGGCAATCAGGATGTATTTATTACCTCTGACAAAAACTATATTATTATTTTTAAATGACAGCTTTTCTTTAGAGCAGTCATCTTTCTGTCAGATGAGAAAGCTTATCTGAAACAGCTGGGAAACAGCCTTACTGTTTTTTCAGAGCCTTTTTTTACTTACTCTTTTTGTTTGTGGTTTTTCTTTCTTAAGTGCAGGACTAAGCAGCAGTCTCCTTTTTGTTTGTTATAAACAAGCATGGCATGACTTCTGCATATGGCTCATGCTTGTAAATCTGTTCCATCGATTCTCCGATATTTCTCAACATTGTTACAAAACACTATGCCAAATAGTTGTACTGTGTGCTCTTTTTAAATTTTTACTGGTGGCTTATATTTAAGTAAGAGTATGAACAGGTGATCAATATTATTCTCTCTAAGAATATATCCAATATATGTACAAGGTGTGGCATCTTGTAGAAATAAATAGTTCAAGCTTGAATCATACATACTATATACGTGGATCAACAGAGATAGAGATGTGGGGATAACTGCAGATGCATAGAAGGATGTGAGCTAGGCTTTTCTTTGGCTCTGTTCAGGTTAATAACAGCTATCTCTCTCTATCTCCCTACTTATCTAATATGTGATGGTTTTACAGTACTATGTAGGATTATACTACTTATGAATTTTCCATATAAAATCAATGTTAATATGAAGCTGATTACTGAGCTGTTCAAAATCTCTCAGCCTTCTTTCTTTTGAGAGTAAAATCTTCTCATTGGCTGGTTTTGAATTTTTATAAAACTTGTTTTTCACTAGCAAAGCTTTTAGCATAACAGGCATTATTTCTATGTTCTGTGTGTTGGTTTTTTTTTTCAAAAAGCAACGTTTCCTGCACCATCTTAACCTGTGAAGGTGTGTTATCTTCTTCAGGAGCTGGTGATATCTGTTCAGCTCAGACTACTCCATCCCTGGCTCCAGCATGGCTTCTGACCAGCATCACCTCAAAGCAGAGCAATTACAAAAGGTGCCTATATAGAAAACTGCAAAACTGGGCCTTGTGAAATTCCTCTGAAAACAGTGATTCATATCTTAAATGTGTGCCAGGGTATCATGAGAAGCCAGGCAATGGATTTAGGGCTCCTATACCTACAGTGCCCTGGATCTTTAAGAAAGTGGACAGGGACAAAAGATATAGACTAAAACATAATCTTAATGCACTCAGATATTGACAATTGAATGGACTATTAATATGCCATTAATTAATACCATACTTAGCAATGATACCGTACAATTAATGCAAGGACATTGATTTCCACATCAGAGTCACTATGCTTATGATGACGCAACCAAAATAATTCCTTTGCATGCTGAAGGGAAATCTACTATATTAATGTTACTTGTCACCCAGTCCTAATGAAAATGGAAATTCTACTTTGAGGCTCTAAACACTTTGATAAAAAGAGGCTTTAATGAAATCCAACAATGTCAAACCTAATGAGAAATGGAATAGTCTGAAGACACAGCAGTTCAAATGATGAATATTTAAGTGGGACAAAATATTGCTTAAACATGCAGAGTTGAGATTTGGTCCATTTTGTTTCCTATTATGACTGTCTATAGAAGTCTGAAGAATTATGTGTGGGTTTAATAATTTAAGCCAGAAATAGCAATCTCGGTACTCAGTTAAATAATTCACGCATGATAAAATACAAAATATTTTTTAGTGCTTCCTTTACAATTTTCACTCAATGAGCTATTGAATGTCTTCTTGAAATTGGTGTATTCAAGAGAAATTTTCTGCAAGAATATGGATAACTTCAGAAGTCAGAAAAAGACACATGAAAATGGAAATTAAGCATTTGTAGTACCTCTTTCTGGGACACAGTACTAAGATGTTTACAGGATCCAAAACAGGGCAAACATCTAAACTGTGCATGTGTATCCTCTTTTGGAACATTAGCTCATAGGACCAATCCTAAATTGTGGTTCAACTGCAATTGCATAGCTATGTGTTAGCAGGGAGGACACAACAGGGAAAAGGAGAGCAAATAGTACTTTGTCAGCCATACATTCAAAGTACCAGCTTTTTCTCTGTTTCTGTGGGCTGTACCCTGAGAAAAGCCCTGTTTTTTGTAAATGGACATGTGCACGTGATTCATTGTGTGAACCTATGCCCAAGTAGATAAACAGAAACAAATCTGCAACTCTCCTTTGAAACAGAATTTCAATTGTATGTATCATGTGTACTACCCATTTTAGTGTGAAAAAAATCTCATTACTTCCTTTCTCAGGGTAGATGTCAATAGTACACTGCTTGGTCAAAGCTACAGATACACAGCTTCTTTTCCAGAAAGGCTGAAATGCAAGGGCTGATACTGCTCCTTTATAAAATAAATCTGAGCTTCAGGCCTATTCAAATACATGTAAGTGTCTCTTGGCTTTATGTACTGTGATCTAAACAGAGAAATAAAGAAAAAAAGATTAAGTAGCAGGATATTTAAGAGTATCATCTAATACTAATTTGCATATTGTGGTATGATTTCCTTTGAAATTATATGATACAATTGCCAGCTATGTAAGTACAGATTTAATTCACATTGTTCATTGTTAAACCTGCATCAGACATGCCAAAGCTATCTTAAATTTAACACTTGGAATACCTTAACACTGCAATCATTAAACCTCTGTAGAAGGGAAAATATTCAATGCAAGGAGAAAGTAAGTGTGGATGTCTCAAAAAACCTATTGTAATTTGGCAAATACATGACAAAAGGTTTTCCTTGTTTTCAGACACTAAAAAAGTATCTTCAACCAACTTTTCCATAAATCCTTCCTCTGTATTAATCTTTTCTATTATTGGTCAAAGTACTTATTTGTTTTAACAGTTACTAGACACAGAGTTGGATATCTTCTTTACAAAATATCCATTTTTTTATGTTGCTTGTCATTTCCTGTCCTAGCTAGGAACCCAATTCAGCCTGGAAGGAGCTTTCCAGTCCATATAAATTGGATGGGAATTGGGCTACACTGGCTATTGATGGTAGAGAACCAGGAAGATTTTTATGTAGTGAATAAACACTATTAAGTATTAATTAACTATTCATGATGACAACATGCAGTCCTCTCCAGATCAGTGTACAATTTAGATTCTACCATGAGTAGGCAGTGACAAGAACCTTGTGCTGTATCGTTTTCATGGGGCCTTTTATTTTCACTTTTGAATTAGGGGTAAAATTAAATCCACTTTATAATGCTCACAAAAGTTTCTAAACTGAATTCCCATGTGATTCCTGTATCAGGGACTTCTGTATTACAATGATACTTCTTTTTTTTCTTTTTCCTTTCTAGCAAAGAAGGCAATTTAACTGCAGTGTCCTAAATTTTGCTAACCACAGAGCTTCTGACAACACAACTGTGTCTCCTACCAAAGAGTCAGTTCCGGGTCTCCACAATGGAGCAGGGACAGTGGACACAGCCCACAGCCACAGAATGGCTTTGCCACTGCTCTGCTTATGCTACTGAGCTTAGGAAGATCATGACTTCCAACTTGTTTTGTCTAAAGTGTCTAATTCTCTCCTTGTGAGGTGTGGAGAGTACCTGCGTCACAAGGACCAGAGGGGCTGCATATTGCAGTGTCCAGGCATAGGTCCTGGGTGCAAGGGAAAAGCCAGGTGAGACATAAGGCTGTGGAAGGGCTGGCTAGTGGCTGCCACTGCTGCTGGAAAGGGTGGGTGAGGACACAGGAGAGAAACTATGGTGAAGCACGAAGAGGAGGGAGTTCCTAGGAAAAGCCATCCCATGAGGATTTTCTTCCCATCTTCCAAGGAGCAATGAGCCCAGTTCACCAATCTCTCCAACTCCAGCCTGCCCCTTTCTCTGCTATTTCCCTTCTTGTGGGCAAAGATTTGCCCCTCCATCTTGAACTGACAAAATCCAGATTTGTTTACGCTGCTAAGAACACGAGTTGGCTATGAAAAGTCCAATTTTTTTTTTACTAACAGAAATACATTTTTAATGAAGCAGAATGAATTGGCTTTTTTCTTCACCTAAAAATCTAACTGTCATAAAACTGAAGTGTCTTAAGAAAATTTTTTCTGGCTTGCCTGAAGCTGTTCAATCATCTCTACAGACCACAGTCCATCTGACTCTGTGTTACATAAACTGCAGACCATGGAGGGAAGAGGCACAAAAAGGGAATACATATTTCTCTGTGACAGTTTTCAGCACATATTCACAGTTGTCAGAGTCTTACCTTCTTTTCATTCCTGCTTCCCTGGAAAAACCTTTTTGAGAGGTGGGGAATTTGTCAATGAACAAGAAAGGCAATACCCAGACAGATGTATCACAGCCAGTCAGTCCAAATTGTATGTAAATTAAGTAGTTATACAGTGAAGTAATAACCTTTTCAAATGACTGATAATAACACTTACAAATTCTTGGAACAGCCCTGCTGGCTGAAGAGAAGTAAATCAAACTGAAAAACAGAAGACAACCAGCGTGACAAATAGTGTCCAGTTGATTACATTTCTTTCCTCAGGAAAATACTTCCACTAATGCAAATGGAGGTATAATTCAATATTAAAAACTTTCAGAAGGGTAAAAAGTAAATAAAGGACAAACTGTACCAGGAAAATATGACTGATTGATTTGAGAACATTACCGAAATAGTCAGATTAAGAAAACATTCCATTTGAGGGACCATTACTTAGAAGTGATCTGATTCATAGTTTGTTTTTGTTTTGTTTTTCTTTCATAGCATTTAGGTCAAAAGGGATCACTGGAAAATCCAGGACATCCTCCTGTTTGCAAAGTGACTTCACATTTCACCCAAAAGCTTATAAGCTTATGTGTAAAACCCCTTGCATTTTTTTATTTTTTTATTTTTCATTCCCTGTATTTGGCTGACTCATATACAGAACTACATTCAGTCTTGAGCTGAAAAAACCAAGGGAGGGGGTTTATTCCATTATCCCCCTTGGGACTTCACCTCAATGGTTTATCAATTTCACTCAAAAATATCTTCATTTTTTTTACTTCGACTGATGATGTAACATGATTAGATTTTTAGTAAGGCACTTACTAAGTCATTTAATACTGAAATCATTTGATTTAGAAATGGTTTAGAGACTCATGGTTAGAGTTATTGATAATCTCTGAGCTTTTGATGTTTGTTAGGAAGGACTTGTTTCTGCCTTCCAAACAATTTTTTTTTTTCCAAACAAACTTTATCAAATGTGTGCAACTTCTTCTATTTTCACATGCTGTTCTGAATCTTAAACTCAGGCTACACTTTGTAGAATCATATCAAAGAATCATAAAATATCAGGTTGGAAGGGACCTCAAGGATCATCTGGTCCAAACTTTCTCAGCAAAAGCACAGTCTAAACAAGATGGCTAGCACCCTGTCCAGCTGAATCTAATGTTGAGGAATCCACCACTTCCCTCGGGAGATTGCTCCAATGGCTCATTTTCCTCTTTGTGAAAAATATTCCTCTTGTATCAAATTGTAATCTACCCAGGAGTAACTTGTACCCATTATCTTTCATCTCATTCATGTGACTCCTTGTATAAAGGGAGTCTTCATCTTCTTGGTAGCCACCCTTTGAATACTGGAATATGGTGATAAGGTCTTCCCTAAGCCTTCTTTTCTCAAGGCTAAACAAACTCAATTCTCTCAGCCTTTCCTCATATGGTATCTTCCCTGTCCTTTGATCAACTCTATGGCCCTCCTCTGGACCCTTTCCAGCCTGCCAATATCTTTTTTGCAGGTCTCATAAGCCATTTGCAACATGCGATAGCTTTGCTCTATGCTCTATTTGGACAAGAATTCATGAAAAATGGGAGGAAGGGAAGAAGTGGGAGATGAGATGCTATTCCCAAATTCATAAGCAGTCTCTTGGCACCTGAGAGATGGATTGAAATCCTTGTACTTTATTCAACTGAGACTCAGGCATCTTGTAGTTCACACTTGCCTGCTCTAATGACCAGCTTTTACAAAGCAGCTGCCTTGCCTCTGTCGTTTAAAGCTGTTTCAGTTTCCAAACATAATTAAGCAAACACTAATAGTGAAGCTTGGTCTCACTTTCTCATATGGCGGAGTACCAGCTGAAGTGCACCACCTGTCAGCACCTTGTTCCTCCTTTTTGATGGCAAAAAGTAATCTTAGAGTACGGATGTATTGTCACACACAATTAAATTATTTCACTTTAGTGAGATATTCCGATGTCAGAATGTGGTGTTACCGTGTCCCAGCTGTATGTTAGAATGAGTAGTTTAAATGATAGTGGAGATGAGGTAGACATATATATCAAGTCACACATAAGATAAGTGAACGAGGCAGACCTGAAATGACCTTGCAGTCAAGTAGGAAGAGGCAACTTCTCAAACTGTCACAAGTGGAGCACTTTTGGCTACCAGTCGATGCACCAGGTTTCACCTTACTACATAAAATCAAATTTTATGAAAGCTGAAAGGATTATAGGACATTGAATTTACTTTCACTTAGACTTGCCATACAATTGTTTATCGACTTAATTGCATTTTCATCATAATCTTTTTGTTCATGCAAAATGGCTGGCAAAACAGCACATACAAACACATTTTAAAACCTTGTTTTAAAACTTTTCTACTCAATTTCTCAATTTCTACTGAAGGCATAGTCTTGGAAACAGCTTGGCCCACCTGCAACTGTGAAATATAGGCAATTCTGATTGAGATTTAGATTGTGTAAGAGTTAGTCAGTAATTGATCAGTTCTTTGTAAGATGAAATATTTTTCTCATTCATTGACAGAAGTGCCAGGCGCTATACTGAACAATGAGTGATTTCTTCTCTCTCCTCACCACTCCCACAGGTACAGCCCGAACCCAAATGTTTGTTCCAAATACTCTCACACTCTTTCAGAAGGGAAAAAAAAATAATTTTGGATTGAAACATTATTGACAAAGCCAGTCCCACTGCAGTCCAATCTTTCTAAAAGATGTTCTAGCTCATGTCACCTTCCATGTTTTTGCACGTTGTGACAGATGGTGTAAATGTTTCATTTGTTCTTGGTTTACAGCATGTGTACCATGTGTTCTGCTTTACTAAAGACATGTTGCTGAACTAGGTAAAAGGTGGCCCTACTCCATGTGTCATGTTCTGTATCAGGTAGAAACATCTGGTGGGAGAGGAAGTTACACCTTCTTGGGGAGCAGCCAAGCATTCACATGCAGGGGGAAGACAAAGGCTCAGCGAGCAGAGAGGTGGCAATGTGTATCAAGGCTAGGAGGGTCCTGGGCAAGATTCAGGCCAACAGCCAGACTTTGGAGGTGTTTGGAAAAAATCACCTTGTGGCCAGGTGGGACAACGGGAACAGTGATACAACTCAGGAATGTGCTGGAAATTGCTGGGCTGAGGATAAGTCTGGGGTGAAGGGCTGGCCCTGAATGGTGGAGTACATACACAGAGGGGAGACTGGTTTTCTAACCTTCTTGCTTGCCTAGAAGAGCTTTTTCTCTGTTTCAAAAGTTACAAATTAGAGGCTAGTAAGACTTTAATGAGATTTTGGTACCTTAGTCATTGTGAGGAAGAAGCGTGCAGAAACAGGCTTAAAGCTCTGTCAGACACGTACATAGTCTGTATTTCATGTAGTCTGCAGTGTGTTAAAAGAACTTTTAAAAAAATAATTTCCTCACATAATTGTCATTTAATATAACCTGAAATAAAACCTGAAAGGAAGCAACATCAGAGAAAATTTTCTGAGATAAAGTTCCCCTTGTACTTCAACACACCTAACTAGTTCTAATATTTAATAATGCTTTATTTTTTTTTTTCCCAAGTAACCACAAGGCAGTAGGTCTGAATAAATAAGTCAGGAAAGACCCACCACTTGTATTACATGTATGGTCAGATCAGTTGATTATAACGGTCCTCTTTCAGCTACTGAGTCTGATACCATGGAGCTTTGCAGCTCTACAAGGTGTGAACTTGTCTGAAACCTCCATTGAAAAGGAGCAGAACATAAAAAATGAAAACAGACTGGAAGTGTTTTGTTGCTCTGTTTTTTCCATAACTCCATTCCTATTTGTATCAAATGACAGAAGGTACTAAGGATCTGCACAAGCTGATCTAACTTTGAAGTTAACCCCTTATTGAACAGGGCTGGATAAAGAGATCTGCAGAGTTCTTGTCCTATCTACATTATTTTCTGACCCTATAATTCATATTGTCCTCTCACCCACTGACTTATCTTTTCTTACCTAAATTTCATAGAATGATAATAATAAAAAAGCCATTGTTTACCCAAAGCAACAATGTATCTTTTCAAGCTTGTAGAGGGCTGAGTTGTTTCAAACATTAGCGAAGATCATTTTTCGTTATTACAAATCCAGTGAATATCTTTTACCTAAAAGAATAAAAGATTAAGTAAATCATAAAACTCATTACATTGGTAATATATTTGTTTTAATGCTTTGCTCTTTCATTAATATAAATACAGTATACAACAAAGATGTATGTTCTCATATTGTCGTTGCTCAGAATCCAGCCACTCATTTGTGTTGTTGTCTGTTAACTACAGAAAGATAACCTGAGCTATACTGCTTCAAACAAACAGCTAGAAGATTTTATGTTATTCTGTGCCAGAGATCATTTCCATCATTTGGGAATTAAGCTGCCTAATAGGTGTTGTATCTCTCATATACCAGAGAAGTTTCTTCTCCTGATTCATTTTCATTACCTAGATTGCCAAATCTCTCAATTTCTATATGTACCAATAGAAAATATTTTACATAAATACTGAAGAAAAAAATGTTTATTTTCAATATGTGCCAGTTTTTTCCACTGTATATACAAAAAACTACTATAACGTGTGAAGGATAATAATCCAAATAGCATGTGACATTGTATTATTTGCTTACTGTGACACGTACCAGACTCTTCTTCACCTTTTTTTTTCCCCTGCACACACTCCATCTTTTCCGTAAAGAATTTGTAAAACTTAATTGGAAATAGTCCAGATTTGTTTTCCAGTTTAACTCCTTTGCCTAAATTTTCAAAGATTTTTTCCCAGACATTAAATCTAAACTCTACTTAAATCTTTCCTCTGCATCTGTATTCATTCTCCTCATTTCATATTGTAACAAAGTCCACACTAGGGTTACATTCAGCAGCAACGGTAGTAACTTCCCTGTTTAGGGTGATTTTCCTAAGGCTTCCATTCCAAACTAAATTTTAGACTTTATCGTTTGATACAAATTCTTTGAGTGCCAGATGTATTGTTCTGGAACATGGCCAGAAGAAAATTGGTTTCTTTGAAAAACAGATCCAAGTTACTTTTAATAAGTTGATTTTAAAAGGAAAGGTTAATTACAGCTGTTTGTAACCTATCCTTGCCACATCCTACCTACAATGCAAATTGCTAGCTACTTTTCAAATGAACTATCATAAAGGTTACAACGAGGTGAAATGTGTGAGATTAAACAGATAACATTGAAGTGAACCTTCAAAGATAAATTACGAATGGTTGAAAGGCACCAGTTTCATAAAGGTCACTGAGGTTCCAGTGATGAACTTTACAAAACTGCTGAGATTAATAAAATTTGCCAGACCTCCAGCTAGACTCCTGCATTCCAAATGACCTACAAAACATCCACCTGTTATTGGAGAGCAACACCTTGGAACAATTCCACTTAACTTTGTGTAGAAGCTTTGTTGTGCTAATTCAGCCATCATCGTTTTAAGCTGCCATCAGTTGCCTGATCACACAGGCCAATGCTGAACTCAGCAACATTCCCTCAGAAATCTTCTTTCAGTCCTGTCACAGGTTCCTGTGGGCCCAGCTCCTCCGCTGCCCACTGTAGTGCCAGTATCACCTGCTGGACACAATGAATAGAGATGGCTCCCTCAGTGGCCCTTCAAAAGAAAGGACACAACTGAGAGAGCTCAGCAAGATGCAACCAGCCCCAACAGAAGCCACACCCAACAGGAAGCTCATCCAACTCATCAGCTCCTCATTAATACAATCCTGGCCTCCTCCACCCCAACCATGACCACCTGGGTGAGGGCAGAGCCACAGAGCCACAGGTGGGCCATGTTCTGCCTCTGGAACGTGAAGCCAAAAAGAAAAACAAAACTTTCTGCTAGGCTGTGACTCACTCATTCAGGGTCCAGAACTTCAAGCCTGGACCTCATAAATCTCTCTTGTTTCAGCTCTTTCAGCACTTTTGCTGAAGACTTTAGCTAATCCAGAGGAACATGCAAATTTTCTAACCTAAGCATGTGGCGTTTTCAGTGCTGTAATGATCCCCGAGTTGTTCCCCTACAAGAAACTATCTCTTCCAGTTCATGGCAGTGAATTTCATGGCCTTATATTAGGATGAATTCCAGAAGCAAAACATGTAAGTCTTGCTCCTGGCATGCTGCAGCCTACACTCTGCCCTTGGTCAGCACACAGTGCTCCTCTTCCCTACTGTGCCACAGATGAACTCCCCTGTGGTCCACTTCAGTGAACAGCTTCTGTCTTTTAGTATATAAATAATATGTTGTGGTATACAGCTGCAGCTGTAATTTTACCTTATAGTGTGGTAAAGTCTTTGCCACATTAATAATTTTAGTTGATATCCACCATGAATTAACTTTTTTTTTTCTATAAACTATGTTATATCCTTAAAGACATTTTATTAGTATGGAAGTTCTCTACACATATTTAACAAGAAAATGTAGGCTTTCCTTCAAATTTTTTTGTGGCATCGATAATAGGTGAAGTTGTAGCCTTGTATGCCCTTTCCTTCTCTGTGCTAAGCACACAGCCAAGTAATCAAAACTCCTATCAAAAGGTCTAGAAGTAATTGCACATATTGCTCTTTGTATAGCTTTGTTTACTCATCTGATCAGTAAGCTAGCATTTAAATAATTTGATTACAGTTTCTAGAAATAAATAATTGAAATGGAAACAATAAAAAGAAAATCAAAGGCAAAAATCAGTACTAACTTTACTGCCTGAACATTTATATATCTGAACATATATTAACTGCTGCAAATGCTCATTACCCTGTGGAGTAAATAACACCATCATTCTCACTGTCAATAAGTATGGTGTTGCCAGTGCTTGTAACATGCCATGAAATTCAGTAAATCTCTTAATGACAGGTATATTTTGCTCTTAGTTAATTTAATTGTCAGCTTCGTAGAATCTAATTTTAAGCACATTTCTCTTTAGTCTTCCATTGTAACACTGTGACAATTTTTCCTATCCTGTCAAAAACATCCTTTCATTTACAAACAGATTATGTTCTAACAAAACAAAAGATTTAATTAAGTACTCTTTCATTATTCTCTTTAATATTTCTGGTGTGTTTATCATCACCTACAAAAACTCCTTCAGATATGATATACCTTTATAAAGATGTTGATATAGGAATTAACTCTGAGTACTTTGATAGATTTTGTAAAGTCAGTTGCCTTGTAACCCTTTTTTAATTACATGAACATATGCTAGGTAGAATAAAAATGACCTATTTTGTATTGTTTGTTTCAGTTTGCTTCTTGTTATTATTATGAAAATACAATTTGGCGGCAGAATGAGGAGATTTTGCTTTTTTTTGTATGGTGTAATGAGAGAAAAAAAACCTTGGTGAAAGGGAAAGATGTTTTAATACTTTTGAAACTAAGAATTGCATTCATGCCAACATTTCCTGAGCCCAAAAGATGCATACAAGTTTGGATAAAGAAACCACTAAAAAATAGCTCAAAATGGATTGAATCAGGCTCAAACTCAGCCAAAACAAACTGTCTGGTTTTAATGATTTTTACCAAATAATCAGCGAAGAGGTTCTTGAGAGAGTCCTTCAGACAGAGAAGAGAGGACAAATGTTAGTATTAGGGTCCCACGTTCTCATGTTCTCCCTCTTAGCTTGTAAAACTTCCTATGCCGGTTTTCTGTGCACATGGAAGAAGGGTCTACAACTTGGGGAATCTGTTTGGTTTTCCATTTAAGTAGAATACTTTCTCAGAATTGTACATTCAGAGAGCAGCAACACAACTTGGCTATGAGACTTCACGTTTGCTTGAATTTCTCTGGAAATTCTCTATGCTTCTCAAAAAAACTCACTTACTTGGCCTACTAGTAGACTTGGGCTAAGTCTGGAAGCACCCGTGGAGTCTATTTGTGGGCTACACAGAGGAGCAACTGCCCCTTCTCACATTTCCTTTTGTTTCTCCATTAAATCAGTCTCTCCCAGTGTGTGAGGCTACTTAGAAGCCACAGAGTGATGGTATTATAGAAGGCCGTTGAGTACACTGAGCTATTAAAAAACATTTTTTTACAATTTGGGACACTTCAAGTGAGAGCTCTTCAGAAACGCTCCCTATGTCCTGAAAAGTCATTTTAGGAAAAAAAAAAAAACCAATCTCTCTCTCATCAGTTGACACTACATTTTTCATCACTTTTAAGAGATAGAGCAGTAATATTGTTCTGTGATGTCAGAAGCTGAAAAATTACTTGATTCTTTCTGTAAGCTGTGTGCTAGAATTCTGAAAGGCTCCCATAAGGATCTGCCACTTAATTAAGTTAAGGAACAATATTTCACAATTGCTGTTTATTCTGGCAGTTCTAAACTGTTTTGGAGGGTGGTTGAACATTTCCATCACAGTAGCCAGAATATGCCTGATTTGTAAGATTAAACTGTTAGAGTCAGTTATTTCAGAGCATTATAATGACACTAATGAAAATGATCTCACATAGAACGATCATTGTGGTTGTCCATTACGCAGCACTTGTTCCACAGATGTGGCTTTAGGAATGTTCTTGTTACACTCACTTATGTAAGCTATAAAATTTCTTGATAGAGTAATGTTGTCATTTTAGAGAAATTCTTTACATTGTTAAACATTCAGTCTTCATCAGTTTTACCAGTTTTAGGGAAAACGATTATGAGAATGTATCATTATGAGAATGTATCATTATGAGAATGTATCATTATGAGAATAAAGCTTAAATAATGAGCTTTATTCAAACATTCTGAAGGCAAATGTCAATGTTACAGTACAGAAAAGTAATATGATTGAAATATTTATCTAATTCTTATTCCTCATTCTAGCCAGTCCCACATTAATCACAAATTACAATACCTCTCAAAGATACTTCTCAGCATCTAAAGTGACAAGAGAAGAGAAATAAAAACTATATGTCATTAATAGCTTATAACTGCTGGGCACATTATGCCTGTACTTTCTAGAAGAACCAGATCTATGCACTGTCCTACTTGGTACTTGTATAGAAAGATGAGGTCATCCTCCATTTCCACGATAAAATGTCCCTAAAACTTTGCCTATACTTTATACTGGAGTTCTAGGATAGTGTTACTGATAGTGGTATTGTGTACTCAGAATAAAGAGGACAATATCTGAATGGGTATGTAGGTGTCTATAACTCTGAATACACATTGTTTATTTAGAAGTTTATTTTGATTATTCTAAAGTGCCTTTCACTAAGATCTCCTGCCACACTGAAATTTCATCAATAAAACCTGTACTCACCCTCTAGGAAAGAGGAAGGATATCATTCCCAAATAATGACATTTTAGAACACCGTTTAAGTAAAGCTGCATATGTTACATGCTTATCCCAGTAACATTAAGGGTTCTTTTTCAGTTTGGTGGGTGAGCTATAAGCAAATAATTCCTAAAAAAACCTGACACATATATATAGATATATAGATATATACACTTAGTCCAATGTAAACTGACCATCTGCACCTTTAAACTAATTTATCCTTTCTGGAAGTTCCAAGTAATTGCACTTATCCCGGTGGAAGCTAAATCTCTCAGTTCCTAGGTAATGCAATGAAAATGAAGGAGTCTTGAGCCATCAGGATGGCTCAAGCAACACAGGATTGGAAACACAGTTTCCCACAGCATCAATCACCAGTACAATAAAGTGTTAAATACCGGCAGTGCACTAATAATCAACTCAAAATTGAGAAGCTAAAGTCAGAACAAACAATTACCTAGGAAGTCATCAAATGAGATTTTTTTCTGGAAATGTAAGTGTCCTAGGGAGTAGCCACTTTTTGCTGTCAGAATTTGCTTGCCACTAGGCTCTGCAGGAGGATCTGCCTTCAGTGGCACAACAGTTCCATCTTCTATCCTCTGATCACCAGGATGTTTCTGAAAGCCCAGAATTATCTTAAATTACTCCTTTATTTTCAACTGAACCAAAGCCTTTGCACAACTACTTGGTTGTTTTCTGGGTACCTAGTGTTATAGTAGTGATTGTCATGCTGCTATCTGAAGAACACCTAGCAGGGGGTGTTGGTAATGTGGAAGAAAAGGATTTTAAATAGGCTGTAAGGAGAAATGATAACTAATATATACCCAGGACAAAGTTCTAATATTGACTATGTGGTTCTAGCGCTAAACCAGGCTCAACATCTGAAATCTCACCAGAGTAGAAATTTGGATTTAAAAGCTAGTAGTTTACGACTAAGAATGGGATTTAGTACTTCTCAATACAACTGTGTTCTTTCTGACTGTTGACTGAAACCAAAGTGTTTGATTTCAGCCACCCTGAGCCTCCAAGTTGTGCAGCGAGCACGATCCCTAAAGCAGTGCTTGCCTCTGTGCTCCTCTGGGGCAGTGTGCCCAGCCCATCATTTACCTCCCATATGCATTCTGGCTCCATGACTGTCAGTCCCTATACCCTGCGTGCCCACCTATAGGTACCCTCCCTTTCACTTGTCTTATTCAAAATCACTATGGAAGGCAGTTTTTATATGTGTGAGAGAGGCACTAGCTTTATTTATATTCCTCTAAGTACCATTATGGCAGGAAGACATCCAGCTGTGGGGCTTATACACAGCTAGTGAGAGTGTACATTTTGAGAACATATACCAGAGAAGAATGGTTACAAGTAAGCAGCTTTGATTTTTTTCAGGGAAAAAAATAGTTGGATTTAGTTTGGGGTTTGTTTTGGTTTGTTTTGTTTGATCTGTTTCTTGGTTTGTTTTGGTTTTTTTTTGGCGGGGGTTGGGGGCGGGGAGGGGGTGGTGTGATGGTGGAGTTCTTTGTTTTTTTCCAGAAAATTGCAGTTGCCTCAGGAACAGAAAGTTTAAAACCTGCTGTTCAGCAGGTACAACTGCAAGTGTAAATAACTACTGGGAAACTGTATTTGTAATTATTCAGTGAATGTAACTTCCGTACAGACTTTCTATTTGAGTGTACATCTAATAAAACAGCTTCACTACTTCACAGTAAATGAAGCATGTGGAGCAGATTCAAATAGAAGAGAAAGGATCCTACTGAATCATTATCCTCCTTCTAATAAAATGAAATTCTAATGCTGATATGTCTCTCCTAGGAACCATGAGGAAAAACTTTTTAACAATTTGCAATCCCAAACTGTGGAAATATTTTTTGTAATTTAGTTTCATATTTTAATAATTTGTAGATTCTGCCACATAGTAGAAAATTCAAGAAAAATCTCTGTACATTTGGTGGATTTTACTGAAATTAATAATTGAACAGATCAGTTTAAAATCTATTTGTTTTGCTCCCACTTTTTGAGGAAAATCTAAATTGCAACAAGATGTTTTCCATGTTCATCTACATAATGTCTAGGATGTCTTCCATCTTAGGCCATTGATACTTGATAGCTGAGCCCACAAAACACACTGAAAATTAATTTTTTTTAATGACATGTTTATGGATGCACTAACCATGCATCCATAACCATGACAGTTTTGAAATTATTGTCTCTTTTTTTACCTGAAGTAATGAGAAAGGATGTTTTATGATGTTTTATACGGTTACTTAATTTGCCTAGAAGTAATCTGTAGGATAAATTGGTTGACATTTCTTTGTAGGTACATAACTTCATTACAGATGACTGCCCATGACACACAGAATAACACAGGCAGTTTGCAAACCCTGTAGTATGTGTAATAGTATACAGATTTTTCCACTAACTCTTCTATGTCATTTAGAAGCCATAAAGGAACAGGAACAAAAACCTTACATTTCTGCTTTATTGCTTTCAGTGAGAAGGACAAAGAATTTGCTTCATATGCAGAGATAATCGAAGACAGATTTTTAGAAAATGATAATAAAATCCATACAAAATGAAAACAATATTATGTGGAAGATATAAACTATTTCTTAAGTGGATAAGACATCAAAATGCTTTCTTTCCACCCATGTGTTTATGTTTATCTGTGTACATCAGGTATCTTTTGGTGCATTTAGGATTTAAGAATAGCTCACTTGCACTGACAATCTTTTAAGCAATGCATATGAAGAGCCATTTTTAAACCACTCCGGATTGCTATAAAAGCTTCCTATGTCTCATGCTTAGAATAAATACTAGTTTTCAAACAAACTTACTACCTCTGGTACTAGCAGAGGTATGGCTAGAAATCTCTTGTCTACGTGCATTCCCAGTGCATGAATTCACATCATTTTTTCATGCTGCTGAAAAACAGTGACATAGATGCAAGTGTAGTCAGCATAGAGGATTTGCTCTAGGTTCACTGCCAGTTTAAATGGATCTTTTAAAGCTATCAAAACAGTATGAAGCTTTTTAGATTTAAAGGTCTCAATGCTTGCAACCCATTATTTAGCCTCCATAGCATGTCTAGTTTGATAAATGTGGTCCCAAAAGCTCCAGACAATGACATCAGCACTGTGCCTTCATCTGTTGTTCCTGGCTGGTCTTCAGCAGGAAGAACAGTAGTAAGCTTTTAATCTATACTCATCTTAGTGAAGATCACTGAAGTTTCACTCCATTAGCCTGTCAGGCTAAAGAAAAGACCTTTTGCTCTGCTCAGTCACGTGAACTTAGTTGAGATTTAGGTACTTAAAGAACATGCACAGCTCTCTGAAACACTAATAATTGCATAATAATTGAAGCTTAGCCTTGTGAGGATTCATTTGTAGCCCTAGTATTATTCATTAGAGACACCACAATGATGCTTAGAGACCCATTAAAATATGTGTCATCACATAACAACTGGATTACACCTTCTTTGTTTATAAGTGCTTGAAAACAATTGTCAACAGCTTCAGAAGTCCCTTCACGACTCCAGTGGAATTGACTTGTTTTATTTATTCCAGGCCAAGTGCATGTTTTCTGAGTACACTCTCATATAATCACTCAATATTACGGTGAATTTAAAGCTGTCTTCTTTTGCCTTCTTTATGCAACTTAGCCAGAATAAGGAATAGGGACTTTTGACCTGGATACTGGGTTTGATCCTTCTGATGACACCATACTGAGACTGAAAAAAAAACCTCCACAGCTTTCAACACCCAAATTAGAGGCAATGCCTGCTTCAGACCATTATAAAAGTAATTAGGTGTGAATATTTATTCTACAAACTGGGTGCTCTGGGAAGGCTCTGCTTCTCCCCTCTAGCTTAGTCTACCCCCATGATATTCCTTCCTAACTTCTGCCTCTCATATTGTGTCCCCCTGGAAAACTGCAGGAAGCAGAAGAGTCTTTTCTATGCAAGTTTACTAGGAAGTCTGTCACCCTATGTGACAGCTTCAGAAAGTGTGTAACTCTAGCTCTGATGCCTTCCAAAGCAACTGAAGGATGGTGAAAATATCTACTATGCACAGCTTCTTTACAAACATCTCCATGAATCAGAATTAAAATGTTCTCCCAGTCTCTGGCTTTAGCTAAAAAACCTTTGAGCCATCTGCCTGCCTGCTAACGTGAGTCATTTTACCTTTCTTACTGCTTTCAAGGAGGTTGTGGTTTCCCATCCCTACTATCTTTAACATTATGGAAAATCAACCAGACTGAGGCTGTGGGAGCCCCTTGGAAGGTGAAACACAGTCTTAGACAACAGTCAAGAGTGAGCAAGAACACAGAAAAGAGAGTCCAAACCACAGCCTGGCTTGCCTACCCATGTTACAACAAAAAAGCGTTAACAAAGGGAAGGGATTAATTCATCAGAGAAGCTGCAGTGTCTTTATGAGTCAGTAAAATCTCAAACCCACCTAGATTTGTGAAGCTTTGATGTCCATATCAAGTCCTGCTAACTTACTGCTAACATACACAAAGTCCTGCTAACACTGCTAACATACACGAGCCTCTCAGAGGCAACATAGGATCTCACACTGAGGTACAATGCAAAGCCCACAGCTCATACTCATGTCACACAGATACTGCTGTTGTAGTTATTTTCAACCTCAAAAAGGCAAATCTTCTGCCAAAAGCCATTGCAAGAACAAAAAGTACCATTATTATAAGCACTCATGAAAGGGCACAACATGTTGTTGCCCACAATATCCCTTGTAGCCAGATCTCCGTTTGGATGAGTGCTTTGAAAAAATACCGCTTTTCCATACTCTAAGTAAAACTCGCTCATAGGCTTATGGAGTGGTAGGAAAAGACTGAGCTTTTCAGCCAGCATTGTAAATAGGCCATAACCAACAGAATCACAGAATCACATAATCATCATGGTTGGAAAGGACCTCCAGGGTCATCAAGTCCAACCAACATTAAGCTAAGTCTGTTTTCAGTCCATTTGGCAAATTATTTTATTCACCACCACTTCTTGCTATAGACTACTGCAGCTGAAATAGAAAAGGGAGACAGTGTGGCAAATGGTCTTTTAAGTCTTCATAAAAAAAAGATTACTTAGATGAGCTAGTACTTCAGCATACTCTTCACTCTCTGCAATCTGTTTCTAGATTATTTTTAGAAGCAGAAGTCCTCAGGGCAATTTAATTGTAAGGGTCAAATCCTGATGTCAGCTGCATGAAAAAATAACTGCCCATGTTGTAAGCCTGATGGTTTTACTACCAAATGGCCATCTGCTGAAATAATTACAGATTGCTGATTTACTGTGAGATGAGCAAAATTAACATTCAGTGAGTATTTCATCATGGTAAGGATGTTTGTACTATCTGCTTACTTACAATCCTCGTCATAATAATAACTGTATGTATTAAAAGCATGGAACTGAGCTTTACAGCATCTTAACAATATAGTTTTTTGAGGGGTAAGGTTGCAAAGAAATTGAATAACATGCTATTTGTATCGTAAGGTGTCTATGGCAGAACTGGGAAATCATCCTATGTTTGGCGTATATCAATCCACAGCCTTAACGGTGAAACTACTCCTTTATCCCAAAACCTATTCCAGTGAACATGCCAATTAATGACACATAGAGGCTAAAGAAACTTGCTAAGTGGTCAGCTTCATGAAAAAGCAAGTCAGTGTGCTTATTTAGGGACTAAAATCGAACAGCTCTCTGTTTAGAGGTGCCTGTTTACAGCCCTTGCCTTTTAATTCAGTTTTTCCAATTAAGGTCAGTTTCTTTAAGGAGACTGAGCCATTCCCCACATATAAACTGAGTGGTTCTGCCTGATCACCACTTTCTGCCAGGTGTGGGTAGCAGCCAGCAAGAGCTAGGCATTAAATCTAGCTAGGCAGAATCCCAGCATTCAGAGACAGCCCTGTTTTCCCCAGGATGAATGAGAACAAAGGAACCATTCCTAGAGTGCCAAGGATTCAGAAACCCATTATGTTATGCTAGCACTGTGGGGGTAATAGGGAGGAACATTTCATATTGTATATTCTGGTTTAGATTATTGAGGCATGGAAAGCACACATAGTCTGCTGGGTGCACACATTCCTAAATAACACTACACACTTCTGACATTTCTGCCATGCACGCTATCCGAAGAATGCAGAGATGCTTGCCTCTTCAGAACTGAGCTGCATTTCCTGTAGCTAGGAACATTTAGATAAATATAAATCAACTCTCAAGCTGGCTAAAAAGAAAAGTGTCCTAAAATGTACTAGTACGTGCTTTGATTAGGAATGAAGGAACATTTTATTACCATACATATACAGACAATTCAAAACATATGCTCTGTTCACAGTGTTTTGGGGCAAAGTTTCATCAGTAAAGTAAACTTGATTTACACTTAGTGACTTACTGAGGTGACTGACCAAAGGAAACCTGTATAGTTTTCATGTTATCTCTAAGGAATAACTGAATATGGAAATCTTTCTTTTGCTGGCAAACAGGGGTAACTGATTGGTCGGCTGACAGGATTAGGCTAACAATATAATTTTTGCTCATGGATAAAACACGATTCTGAAGGAGTTATTTTCTGATGGATTTTTCCATGGATCTGCTGAAGAATCATGTAGGTTGTAAGGGACCATGCTTTATAATGTGATTGATCATCCATGTGGTATATACCCAAAATATTTTTTGTCACAGAAACATCCTGAAGTATCAGACCAACTTTGATTTTGAAGCATATATATCTGAATTCCCACCTGAGAAATACAGATTTTGAGAACTGTAACTAGAAACTGAGAATAATTTTAAAGCTTTCAGTCTGGTTCAATTACTGACAATACGGAAAAAAGAAAAGAAAAATACTCTAAGTGGGGATTGTTAAAAAGTACCTTAAAGTTCATTTTTATGTTCTTGAAGTGCTGAAAGTCAATTCTATAATCATCTTTACAGCTGATAGAGCTTTGTCCAGTTTATATCTGGGAAAACTTGGCAAAGCAGAGAAGTCTAAGGTTCTAGGGCACTGATATTGCACCCATTTCCTCTGAAGTCATGGGGCAAGAATTCTAGTAATACTTTCCATGTAGACACCAAGTATTAACAACTGTATTAGAAATTACAACCATGATCCAATCATGGTCACAGTCACCTTCAGAGTAAATAAGTACCTTGAGTAAAACCTTTTCCTTACCATTGTCTTTAGTTAAGCAAAGTTTCAGACCATTTTCTCATCTTCTGAAGCATATAAGAGGTGTGGTTCACATGTCAGTTTGACATGAAGGCCAGATCAGACTTTACAGAGGGTCATTTTACACATCTGAATCCAATCATTTTCCTAAAAATCTTTTAAATTCAAAATTGAAAGTTGAATACAGTACTGCTTAAAATTAATAAGCTTGAAGCAATAGCAATAGCTAAAGATGATTGGCTTGGAAACAATAGTAGAGAACTGGTATGGGAGATAAGAATGTTTCGTATGCTATGCTACTTTCTGCAAAGAAGTCAAAAGTGAACCCTTTCTCTCACATGATATTGCCCCTGCTACTTAATTACATTATCATATTGTACAAATGTGGTTATTAAAACAGTGAGGAAAAAAAAAAAAGGTTTGAGTCACATTTTTATAGATTTCATGGACTTGGAAGAATGTTACAATTGTGCTCTCTTACATCATCCTTTGCTGCAATAAATAGATACTGAAAATTCACTCCCAAAATCTCAAACTTCCAATAAAATTTTAATTTGATGGGAATTACTTATTGTTTTGTCTTATTGGAGAAGGTTCATTTTGATTTATACTTCACAGCAGCATTATTTTGAGTAGCCATCTTACAGCATAGATGTAATGAGTTTGGTAGGTAAGAGGGCATTATATTATATACATGTAGCAACAGCTGTCTGTAGGGATTCTTGTTGCATCTGCTGCATTAAATGAAGATGCAGTCATCAACACACCGAGAACATTATTCTGGTACATGCCAATTAGCTGTCATGCTCTTGCAGAGCCTACTAATAGCCCAGTGTTGCTGTAGACCAGTGTATCATGATTTAATATAGTCCCAATTATTTCTTTATTCTTCTTTCTAAATAAATTGGGGAAAGTACTCATTAATATTAAACAGAACCCGAGGTTGTTATTAGCGTTGTCATTTAATATAAACAATAGGCCATATTAAATATACAAGACACTTGATAATAAGTCAGGCCCTTCTAAATGTTTATGAGCACTAACCATCCAATTTTCTACCATATGCTGTAACATGAAAATAGGAGAAAGGAGCATAGCTACCACTGTCTCTCCTATACACAGCATTCACTAGATTTTCTCACAGGCTATAAAAATACATAGCTGTAGATCTGGAAGAAATGGGTAACAGGAAATCTGACAAAGAGCTGCCACCAGGTAGGGATGGTAGACTATTTTGTGCCATAAGGCACATCTGCAGGTTGTACTACACTACAAGCTGTGTGGTGAAGCAGCAATAAAATTGCTCAAATGCAATTTTCAAATATTAACCTACATTACAGTAATATTTTATTGTCTCTGACAGCTTCCCATTCCATGACTCTGAGTCTAAGCAGTGAGAAGGAGGTGGCATGTGTGGAGTGTGCTGGGGCTAACCCATCAAACCAAAATTAGCCTCCACTGGGAGGTTCACAGGTATGCTGGACTGTACCGGAATATGCATGATTCATAAACTGCTTATGACATTCCCTATGGAACCAGGTCACCATAAATAATTAAAACATTTTCCAGCAGGCCCTTTTTGGTCTGATCCAAAAAAGGACAGTTCTGTTTGATGCTGAGAGTTAGGAAATGATCTCTCTGATAGTACAATTCACAGCTTTATTTGTGTGCCTATTTTTGCTGAGGTTTTCACTGGTATGGTCTGCCTTCATACCTTCCAGGTTTTTGAGCCTAATATCAGAGTATGTGGGAGTGAAGCATTACCCATAGCAGAGAAAGACTAAGTCTTGGAGCATTAAGCCAACTGTAAAAACACAAGCCCATGCAGCAAGATGCATCCAGTGGTGCTGAGGAAGCTGGACCAGAAAATGGTCTGGATTTTATGCTAATAGTGGATTGTGGTGGAGGCTGAATGTGGTGTGAAATGGGATATTGTAAGAATGTAAGGTTCATTAAGTTCAGAAGGAGAGTCAACAGGAGGTTGCATAACATGTTTGCCAAGACCTGGGACATCCAAGTTGCTTCTGTTCCTCTACAGTGAAAAGGGATTCAACTTCCCTGCTTGGTGCTTTGACTCATAGGTCAAGCAAACTGGAAATCACTTTGGCCCTGTGTTTCAAGAATGAGCTTCTTTGAGTTAGATGCCTTGCCTCGGGAGAGAAGCCTGGGCTCTGTCTCAAGGGAATAGCATGAAATAATGAGTAATCAAGTAAGCCTCAAAGGAGGAGAGAATTCAGATATAAAAATATATTTAACTTTCCCTAATATCTGGCTCTCAATGTCTCCTCAATGAAGAAGTGAGAAAACTGAATTGTTCCATGCGGTCTTCTAATCCAACCTACCATTTTAGAATATAAACTCTTCTCCATGGTTGTTGCTGCAATACGATACTGATGCCTATGGTTTGCAGGTGGCCAGAGTAGATGACCTGGCAGTCCTTCAGCAATTCATAGGATATGATGTACATATTGTATCCCATTACAGGATTTTTCTCTCTGTAAGTTGCCCTTAAATCAGTCAAGATAGTAATTAATTTGCTTGCTATTAATGGTTGCTCAAGGGGTTGTATTTATAACCATTCTTTGAAGTGTAGGGATTTGGCAGGTACTACTATAAGAGCTCATTTGATTATCAACATTAAGTATTTGATTGGTGAAAATACTCGCTTAAATCCCACAGAAAAGCTTTTATTTCAACTAAATGAGAAAGATGGTTTAATGTGAGTGTTGAATAAAAGGATTGATAAGAATTCCTCTCTTTGGGAGAAGGATAGGTCTGTCTGGAGTATGCAGGCCAAGGATTATGGGGATCAATCACAATAAATATGTTATTATCCCAAATAATTGACTACATTTATGGCTGCTGTCAATCAAGAAACAGTAATAAGCTAAGTGCATTGCTTCCCTATCAATGCTGTTTCCAGCTTATCTGCTTATGTACAAGCTGATATATATATATATAAGGTTGAGCAGATGGATGCCATTTACATTGAAGTATATATATTGAGAGTGAGATCATCTATCTTAGACAACTGAATTTCCCTTTGTGATCAGTGGAGAAAAATAGGCATCTCTAGAAAGTGAGTCCTCCTATAAGAGACTTCTTAAGATAGGTCATGTAAGATTTGTATTTTCATTTTATCTGAGGTTGACATAAAAATGTAGCCAATGTTACTGCTTCCTCACACAAGCATGTGATGGCAAATCAAACAACTGAACACATTAAGACGTGGCCAGCTTTCCAACATACTGCCAACTCAAGCTTCTCCATTCAAGATGAACATCTCAATCTCTGTCAGCATTTCAGCAATCATGAAGAGGAAACGTGGTCCAATGATCAGTGGTATCCAGGAAATGCAGTGATTTCTGATATGTTATGAGGTCACGGTGTCCATTCCAGAAGCTCAAGTGTACCTAAGGTGTTTGTTGCAATAGGACAAAAAGATATTTCTATATCTTCCTTTGTATAAAGACACTTGATTTGCAAATGTCTGGAGTCTGGTTGAAGACAAGGGAAGTGGACAGGTCAGAAGGCCATTGTAAGTAAGCTCCTTCAGTTGTACAAAACAGCATCAAAGGGAGAGAGGAAAATGTTACAGATGAACCTCATCCTGGTCTTCATGACTGGCAGCTGGGGAATCTCTGCTCCGGCACCTGGAGCACCTCCTCCCTTTCCATCTTCACTGACCTTGATGTCTGCAGAGTTGTTGCTCTCACATACTCTCACTTTTCTGTCTGGCTGCAGTTTCTATTGTGCAGATTTTTCTTCCCCTTCTTAAATATGTTATCACAGGAGCACTACCATCATCACTGATGAGGTCTGCCTTGGCCAGTGGCAGGTCTGTCTTAGAACCAAGTGGCATTGGCTCTATCAGACACAGGGGAAGCTTCTCCCAGAAGCCACACTTGTAGCCCTTCCACTACCAAAACCTTGCTATGCAAACCCAATACAATATGTAACAAAATCTTTCCATATTTTATGTATTTTAAAATGTTGTTACTTTTTAAATTATTCACACCACTGACATTGAAAGTACACAGTTTTCAAGTGCTTTTCTAAATTGCAATATTAGACATGCAATCAAAGAAGGACTTCAGGCAAAACTGATCAATTTCAAACTTTGTAACTGAATAATAATTCTGGTACTAAAAATTCCTGATGAGCTATGTAAGCCTGTCTGCATGCCTTTTTCATGCATAAATTAGTGGTAAGGATATCCAGGTTATCAAGGATTAGTGCCAAGGACTGACAAAATAATAATAAATAAATAAATTAGACATTTCTAAAGACAGTGCATAGTTTTAACCTAAATCAGAAGGTCTTAAGGACAATAAACAGCTTACACACTCTAAATGGAAAGCACAAATCAGATGGAAAATATTTTTCTTAGGGAGGGCTACATTTCATTCCAATTTTAAGGAAGGCCTGGGTGACCTGAAATTTCCAGTGGATGAGTTGCTGACATTGATAGAACAGCTGATGCAAATGTTAATTTTACACCAGAGTTCTGAGAACACTTGAGACCTGTTATTTTGGAGGCTTTTATACATCTTTGGTGACATCACATAATGCTGAGAACACAGGCTTGCTCTTGTCTTCTTGGCTGCTATCCTGAAAAGCATGTATTTAAATTAATTTTAGAATTTCCATTGGTTTCAATGGTACAGGATGAAGTAGTTAGGCTGAAGAAAATCAAGAGCAATAAAAAAAATACCAGTAAAGTGAGAAAAGAATTGTGGACAAATTGTCTATCACAGCGAGATTCCTTTGCAGAAACCTATCTAAAATAGTACAGTGCATACATCTGACAAATAATTTTAAAATAGTCTACTTTCATATAACAAGGAGAGAGCTGGAAGATAGGCATCGTCCAGAACTGAGTGATACATAAATAACCCACCCCTTTTTAGCACTGATAAATGATACAGCACAGGGATAGGAACGTCAAGGTGGAGACTAGCTAATTCTTTTTTTTAACCAAGTAATTTAGTGATTGATCCCTGCAAATAGTCTGATATGGACAAGAAAGGTAAGGCAAATCCTTCACTCCCTGGTGGCCAGGAGTCTTAGGCAATGGCTAGGCAGTCAGTGCAGAAATGCTGTGAGGGCTGAGGGTAACTCCTTTCCATTGCCTCTGTCTGCCAGCTGTTTGCTATCTCTCCCTTGCTGGAAGCTATCTCTCCCACAGCAGGGTCAGTGGAAGGAATTGTCTCATCTCCTTCAGCCAGATACAGAGTTAACTATTTTACAGGGCCTTCAGAAGCAAGTTCAACTTAGGAAATTAATTTCTCACTGACATGGATGAGAATTACTCATAACTTGATCTCTGGATTCATCTGCAAATGGGCTTGTCTCCAGCAGAGATGTAATTAAAATAAAAAAAAATGCTTAAGGTTCAGAGCACAGGCAGAACATAAACCAATATGGCTATCTTCTGCAGTGACTTTTGACCGTGGTCTTATTAGCAGCATAGGTCTCAGCAGGCGTGCACTGCAAAACCCTATATAAAATAGCAGCAAGAAAAACCCTAAAAGTCAGAGCATTCTCTTTGTGGTACTTCTAGCTAGCATCCTTTGCAAATCTTATTTCTTTTGGCTTTTTGTCATTAGGAATTTAAATAATAAGGACAATTAATCTTTCAGAATATGTGAACCAAAAGAGGCACATAATGTAGTAAGAATATACTTCTTGCCTTGATTAATATATATAAACGGGCAGCAAATAGTGCAGTTCTTTCGCTGAGATTATTTCTTCAGTAATTAAATGTTTCTAGGCACATACTAGAAAGAATATTAATTGTAACCTGTTATTTATGATTTATGAACCATTATCAGTGTTCATGGTATTGTGCTACCAATGTTCCTGATATTTAGAGATATATAGCTTAATAAATTCCTGTCCTTTAATGTGATCATTCATGAGAAGACTCATGTCTAGAGTATTAGTATTTGCATAAGGAGCGATTAAAATTTTGACCCGTGAATATTAGACAGGAAGAAAAAAAAGAGCAAATGAGCTGCTAGCAGAGACTCATTTTGTGTGGGAATCACTGTGGTGATGGGACTCACAACTCCTCACCCCAACAGTTTCACAGTTTAACAGGCCATTTGTTTATAACTTTTTGGGTAGGTTTGGCTAATAGGCCAAACTGATGCAACTGTTTTGCAGTCAAAACATTCCTAGCCTTAGGGGAATTTTGATTTTCGTTTCTCATTTCTGTTTTTACAAGTAAAATAATCTTTCAATTTTACTGATCTATAAAATAGGCATTAACATTTGTAATTTGCAGAAACTTTTAAACATTATTTAAAGTGTACAGCATGTGGAAAACGTGGACTTTTTCTAGGCTGTGTTCATGTTATTTCCAGAAAATTGCAGAATCCAAAAATCTCAGTGATGAGGAACTTCTGCTAAAAAGACATAATAGTAGGAGCTCAAAACATGCTATATTTAATGGGGGGAGGACGGGAATTCTGTTGTGCAGCTTCTAATAAAAAGTTAAATTTTCCCAGTGTTTTTTTAAATCCACACACTAGTCTGCATGGAACCTGGAAATCTGCACTAACAAGTGCTGTTATTATATTTTCAAAACTCATGGTAACATCTCCATTAAACAAGGTTTTCTTCTCAAGCAAAAGACTGGAAGCTTGGAAAACTACTAACTTTGCTATGCAATGAAATGACTCTCCAAACTTCATAAATGTAGCAACGAAAATATACCAGAAAGGTATCAGAAGTACCAAAATCTAATTTTTAGTGCCCTCTTAAGTTTCACTATCTTTGAAAGTTCATATCAGTGAAAAACGTGAATGACTGTAAGTGGTATTTAGCATCAGGGTATGCTTAATTCATAATTACCTGCTTTGTGCACAGCAACAATTTACAAGCCTTCTATTCACTGGCAATGTGAAAAGAACTGTTGGATGGGATATTTGGTAAATTTCAATTAGACTAGAAATGCCTTGGAGGGCCAGTTACATATTGTGATATTTATACAGACATCAAAGATTTAGTTGTTTAGACAAGGAAAATGAACACCATTGAACTATTCATAGTATTTAGGAAGAGTACTGTTTATTTCAACATAGAATTTCACCATAAATAGATGTCCTAGTTACAAAAAGCATTACCCCCTCTGATAATCGAAACCTCTACATCCCTTGTGTCCATAACTTGCAATCTTAAAATCTTCATTTTCCTCTATTTTTAATGTATGCTCTTGCACAGATAGAATAACACTGAAGAAAATACTGCACTGTCATTTTTGCTGTAGCTTGCATGAAAAGAAATTAGTAAGTACCACTGGGGTTCAGAATAAGTTCAGTTATTTTAAACTTTGGAAAATGACTAGGCTTAGATTTTTTCCAGACCATTTGATAATGACCTGAGTAATCTATTTTCTAAATCATGTGGATGAGTTGTCTTTGAATTTGACTATCCATGTTCACAATGCTTTTTCCAATTCAATGTTACTTCTTCTAATCCCAGCCTTTGTCAGAAGAGTCAGCAGAGTGATTTGGGTTTATAACTAAATAAATCGTTAAACTAATATGATGTTAAACCAATGAACTTCAAAAAGAAAAAAAAAGCTAAGTAAAAAGTTAGCTATTAATCTGCTAGGTGCTAATTACTAATACACAAATTTGTACTAAAAATCAAGGACTTCCATTAAAATGTTTTCTGACATAAAACCATGTTCTGCCTTTATTACAGGTCATATGCTTTCATCATCAAGTTGACTAAGATGAAAGATGGATCATTACTACTTGTACAGTGGTAGTCTGATCCTAAATCCTTGAACATCAAGGGAAATATAATCTAAGCACTGAAGTAATAAAACCTTAGTTTTCCACAGCCAGTTGTTCTATCCTTGTGATTGCATGTTAGACACCTTGAGGTGCCTGCTTTTATAAAGCTGTTATTATAAGGAAGGCCTTCTTTCATAGCTAATTTGAGTATGTGTGACTTCAGTTGCATTTTTATACAAATGCTAACATAGTTAAGGACTACTGAAAAAGGCCAAATTCCGTTGTAGGCTAAGGGCAGGGAGTTATATATAGCATGATCTGTGATATGCAGGAATTTGTTCCCTGTAAGTGCTGAGGGAATGTATTTCTTGGTTCTCAGTAGCCAATACATTTATCCATGTGTTGCTTTCAGTGTGATAAAGTAGACCTTTGTTATCTTTGGCTTTCCTTCTGTATATACAGCCAAGAAAGGAGAAGACACTTCTAAGAGTTCAGGATGGTGTAGAACTTTATGCTTTCCTTTCTTTTTCTTTTTCTTTTTCTTTTTTTTTCTTTTGTTATTCCCTGGAGTCCAAGGATGGCTTCCCAAAGTGACTGGTCAATGACTCAGCAAACCATTCTTAGGTGCACCACTGTGCACCCTTGCTACTCACTTCTACTGGCAGCTGCTGCAGAGCCAGGAGACAATTTGTGTCTGTTCATTTCCCCATGATGCTGATTCTGAAGAAATAAGACACTTGGTACAAGACAGGAGATGATACTGCCTAGAGCATATTAGTGGTCTACCTTTTAAAATTCTTACCAGATTATAATTCAGACAGAGTAAGCCACTTCTAGTGTCATCAACCATTCTTATATCTGAGATGCTGAAAGACAGAACTTGTCACACAGCCAACTTCTTAGGTTCCAAAACCTTTATTTGGGTCATTTCTAATATGCTGTTGAAACATATCTGTCATCAGTACTTCACTATCTGTTCTCTGTGTATGGTTTCTTGGAATGAATACAGTTCTTTGCAGGAGGTTAAAATAAAGCAACTAGTATTATCTTTTCAGGTAAAAAAAAGTGTTGTATCTCACCTAACCAGTGCTGGGCTTTACAGTAACTCTGTTTCCTATTCTTTTCCTTTGTAGTTTATGTAGTCATAACATTTCCATAATTCCTCCACAAATCTCAGGAGAAAATAAGAATTAAGAAGTACAAGCCTGTGTAAGCACCCTAGGTCATGACTTGTGCTTTCATTTGGGACCACACTTGGAAATGTTACTAACATGGAGTGTTCTGAAATATTCTGTTTGCTTCCTTCTGCTCTTCACCCTCTCTTTATTTCCCTAAACTTTCCCACTGTTAGTTCCATTCTCTGTAATCCCTCAAACTCATTGCTTCAGGACACCATTAACATTGTGTTCAGGCTGCTACACAAAGTCTTACAGTAAAGTCTTCTGATTGCTGCATTGGTGCCATTTTTCAAGTACAGGCTAGTCACTGAATAGGTTTTGAATCCTGAATATCAATAATACTGTTCTACTCAGATGAGAAATTTACTCTTCTCCTTCAACATCAAAGTACAGGAGATGTTACCCTTGTTTCTGTCTAGCTCCATTGAGTCTGTCTCTGCCAATGTTAGCCCCTCCTACCTCCACTCTGCAGAACAACAGAAGTCAACAGGATCTTCCATTAATTTTAACAATTTTTGTTTCTGAAGCAGAAGTTGCCTCTTTTTTTCCTGGCAGTTTGATAGGTGGAACTCTTCCTGCTGAAGAGAGAAGGTGGAAGTCTGGCTTCTTCTCATCCTCAGCAGTGCTGAGAGACAGTGGTAGCTGGTAGAAAAACAGGACATGAGAAAATATCTGGGAAGATAATTAAATGGGTTACCCACAGAGGTTGTACAGCCTGGCTGCAAAAAGGCCTTGTGTAACCTGGCCTAACTTTGGTGTTGGCCCAGCTTTGAGGAGAAGGTTGGTCTAGGTGGCCTTGGAGTTCCCTTCCTGGCATGGTGTTATGGGACATACTTTTGTATGTCTCACTGGGGCATGTGCACCACTGGCCCATGGGTATCCTTAACTAAAACACTGTGTCTGTTTAGCAGAGTGAGTGCACTTCCCATTGTGCTAGGATCAGTCACCCAGCAGTCCTACCAAATCTTCTGTTTCTGTCTCTACAGTGGGTCATCTTGAAAAAGCAAAGTGGGATTTTTCAAGGGTACCTGCTGACAGTCAGGACACTTTCTGATATAATGTTTAACCCTATCTTTCCCGTTTGAACTATTATTGCAAAAGAACAGATGATTGGCACCTATTCCATTAAAGATCACTTAGTAACCTGAGAAAGCATTTGGGGAACTTCTGGGCTAAGTGTATGAACACTGAGTGAACAAGGGAAGAATTAAAGATGTTATCCGTCTGGACTTCTGTAAGGCCTTTGATAAAGACCCCCACATTATGTTTACCTGTAAACTGGAGAGATACAGGTGTATGTGTTTGATGGATGGACTACTAGATGGATAACAAATTAGCTGGCTGGCTGTGTCCAAACAGTTACAGTCAGTGGCTTGGTGCCCAAGTGGAAACCAGTAACGAGTAGCGTCCTTGAAGATTTTACACTAGGCACAATACTGTTTAATATCTTAACCAATGAGTGCACCCTCAGCAAGTTTGCAGATGACATCAAGCTGTGTGGTGCAGTTGACATGCTGGAGGGAAGGCATGCCATCAAGAAGGACCCTGACGGACTTGAGGAGTGGGCTCATGGGAACCTCATGAAGTTCAAAAAGTTCAAGTGCAAGGTCCTGCACTTAGGTCAGGGAAATCCCAAACATGGATACAGGCCAGGTGAGGAGTGGATTTAGAGAAGCCTTTCAGAGAAGGACTTGGGGGCAGCGGTGGATATATAACTGGACATGAGATGGCAATGTATGCTTGCAGCTGATCATGTCCAGGGCTGCATCAAAACAATTGTGGTCAGCAGGTCGAGGGAAGAGATTCTGCTCATCCACTCTGCCCTTGTGAGACTACTGCACCCAGCTCTCCTGTGAGGACAGGCTGAGAGAGCTGGGGTTGCTCAGCCTGGAGAAGACAAGGCTCTGGGGAGATATTGTTGTGGCCTTTCATTACTTAAAGAGGGCTTATAAGAAAGATGAAGACACATTGGACTTAAGGAAGAAATTTTTTACAATAAGGGTGGTGAGACACTGGAACAGGTCGCCCAGAGAAATGTGGATACCCCACTATTGGAAGTGTTCAAGGGCAGGTTGGACGGGGTTTTGAGCATAGTGATCTAGTGGAGAATATCTCTGCTTGTGGCAGGTGGATTCAGCTACATGATCTGTAAATGTCCTGTGTGACCAAGTGGGCCTGGAAAGAACCATCAGACCACTTAGAGACAGTGTTAGGCCACAGTGGACAAGATTCGAGCAAGCTCATGATTTCCTGTAACATTTGATAGCATAGAATCAAAAAGGGCTATGAGCAAAAAATGCATGGATGTATCTTATTTCATATACCTTGTGATTTGTGTTTGAAACACTCTGGACTAGAAAGTAAACATGCCTGTACAGAAATGAAACACATTTTGGAAAATTCCTGAGTTTTACCAAAATATGTTATTGATTCCTCTTGTCCTACATATAAAATCATGTCATTTAAGACATTTATACATTACTATATGGCTAAAGAGAGATTGAATCTATTTTGGGATGACATATTGAATTTTTTAGTGGTATGACAGGCTGCTTATATATAGATCAACTGAGAATAATTTGACATGAACATGTGATACGTCTGTTTATTAAGGAATCAAAACAATAATCATAAAGAAAGATAGCTGTGAAATATAGGACAATAAGCATGCAAATGAAAAACATACAACACAAAAAACCTGGCGTAAAACAAATCCATTTACCATCCATATCAGTGAATGTCTTTCTGTAACATGGTCTGTTGAACCCCACATGTCATTTCATTAAAAGAAAGAAAATCTTCCTTATTATTTGTTTATAAATATCCTTGGAACTTCAGGATTTCTCTCAGATTCCTTGGGAGACATTAGTTGTTTATCTATGAACACTAAACCTAGGGCTACATAGTAGTAAACAAAACAATTAGAGGAAAGAACTGTTCACTGGCACACAGATGTCCAAATTAAAACCTGGGTAACTTAGGTTGGTCCAGCCCTGTTAAGTCTTTAATGTCTGCCTACACCTCGGGGTTTAACATGGACTATGGCTTGATTTCTAGCAGGTAGTTTAGATGTGGATATCCTGTTTCAGCAGGTAAGAAGGCTCAGCTGTTCGTATGTAAGAGAGCCTAAGAGAGCCAGGTTATGCCCATGGCCTCAGGGACGACAGCAGTGGCCACTAGAAAATGTTATTTACTAGTATGTGTGTACTGTAGGGCTTGAGGCACTCAGGGTTTGGCTTCCGGCTAATCATTTGGCTCATCTGGAAATCCTGAGGAAACCAGCTGTCACTTTTGGTGTTGCCCTGTTCTAAGATGCAGAACAGAGTCCCAGGGTGGCTTTTAAAACTTGAGCTTAGGCACTCCTGAAGTGCTGGGGCCTGAGTTGTTGGCCCCAAGTTGGAGTTGGCCTGTGAATGAGTCACAAGCTAGCAGAATGTTTTGTTGTTTCTCTTGGCTTCATGTTCCAGAGACAGAACCTGGCCCACCTGTGTCTGTGGCTCCACCCTCACCCAGGTGTTCATGGTTGGGGTCGTGGGTGAGGCCAGGATTGTATTAACCGGGAGCTGAGTAGGTAGAAGAGCTTCTTGTTGGGTGTGGCTTCTGTTGGGGTTGGCTGCATCCTGCTGAGCTCTTGTGGTGGTGTCCTTCCATGTGAAGGGCCACTGAGGGATCCATCTCTGTCCGCTGTGTCCAGCAGGCGATGCTGGCACCACAGGAACCTATGGCAGGACTGTCTGAAAGAAGATTTCTGAGGGCATGTTGCTAAGTTCGTTGTTGGCCTGTGTGATCAGGCCACGGATGGCAGTGTAAAGTGATGATGGCTGAACCAGCATAACTCCAAAGTAGCTGAGATACCCAGACTGCCCCAAAGTTCTGTGATCTTCTTCCTAGCTGTTCGGTGAAGCTGATATTCATGAAGATGTTTTAGCATTGTCTTCTGATTTCACTGAAGAACTGAAGCTCTAGCAGGCTGGTTTTTGGGGGTGGTTGTGGTCATTTTTTAAAAAAATTATAATCTACTGGGTTTGTGGTTTATTTTTTTAATATTGGTGTCAGGTCTGATTTCTGTAACTGGAAGTTGGATTGATTTTTCTACCGGCTTGAATGCTGATTGAATTGTAATTAACCGCATGTGTTACATGGTACAGATTTACTTCTCTGACTGGAAGAACATCACTCCAGACCAGCTGATAAGTATTTTTATTTTCTCAAAAGTCACATCAAGCAGACACTTCAAAATAGTAATTTGTAATGTACTGTTTCCATGAATACTACTTCCAAAATAAATGTTTGTTAAGATCAGGGGTTAAACAATTAAAAGAATATAGAGGAATGCAGTTCCCTGTAGTCTAGGAATCTGTATGTCTCCATAATTCTTCCTTCTCTTTGGCTGGTGAAGTGGGAGCTCTCCCTTCGTAAATATACTATTTCCCAGAAAAAGAATGAGAAAGAGGAAGAAGTGCAGCCAAAATGCACTCAAGATTTTTTTAACTAAGTGTTTCTGGAAAATATTTTGTAGTATTTTCTCAGACCTATTAAATCATCCAAATCATTTTATTGACAGTGAAGGTTGTCCCTATAATTGTTATAGTTGCACTGATTTCAACAGAACTACTCGGCTGTTGCAGTTGAGGATCAAGATTAGGCAATTAACATGCTGGCAAGATGCTCTCAGTGATACTGTATTAGAAGTTCATAACACAGTGAAAAGAGCTGTAGATCGATAATCAGTTTATGTAGTTCCTTTGTTTCTTTAACCGTCACCTGTCTTTGTCCATAGCTATGATGCCACATGTACAGCCCTGTGTCCTTGATATTTATTCATGTTACTGTCATGTTCTCATTTACTTAAACTATCTTATTGCATTGCTCTTCCCTTTTAAATCCACTCCTTCCTGACATTTAAATGTATTTTGATGTACTTTTCTCTGAACTGTTCCCCTGTATACACTTCTTGAGAACCGTAGCCAGCAGATCAAGAGACCTGATTCTGCCCCTCTACTCTGCCCTGGTGAGACCTCACCTGGATTATTGTGTCCAGTTCTGGAGCCCCCAGCACAAGAAAGATGTGGACATATTGGAGCGTGTCCAGAGGACAGCCACCAAAATGATCAGGTGAATGGAGCATCTCTCATATGAGGACAGGCTGAGGGAGTTGGGGTTGTTCAGCTTGGAGAAAAGGCTTTCATGCTTTCAAAATGCACTCCACTCAGAGAAGAGATTGTAACACTAACACTTACCTTTGATTTTTTCTAGACCAATTAACAGAGAAAGGTGTTACTGGTAACTGTATAGCACCAACATTCTTGGATGGGTGAAGACCATGATGATTTACCAGAAGTACACTACATCTCCCAGTTCTAGTGGTGCATCCTCACCCCAGGTAGGGTTTGAGTGAGCAGTTACAAGAAATGCCCTTTCCTACAGGCAGTGTCACAATTAATACAAGGATTTCACCACAGATCAAATCTGAAACTCTTTAAAGTCAGTGGGAATATGTCAGAGGCTTCAGAGTTAGTCAGAGCCTTGAGTTAGTCCTGAATATATCCTTTTGATGGCTTATAAGGAAAGACAAAGATACATATTAAAATAGTTTTAAATTACTATTTCCTACATTACATGGAGATAAGTTACTGTCACAGATAGCCTCATATTCTTTCAAGTTTGAACAAGGTTTAAGACTGGAACAAAGATAGTGGTCTTCCAGCTAGAAAATAAAGAAATTTTTGTAGGAGAAGCAGAGAAATGACATATGCCTGAATTAGATATGTATCTAAGCACAGAAAAGAATAAAAGGTGACCATAAATTTATCTCCCTTTTTTTGTGTTATTATTTTAGCAAGCATGAAGAAGGATCCTACAGGGAACATGATTAATGCCCGGCAGAGGGGTAAAATATATACCTTTTACTACTGTAGAAACTGCCAGGAACACAATTTTTTATTGTAAAGCAATTAGTAATCTAGATCTATTTTAACTAAAGAAAGTGTGAGATGTATCTAAGCAGGAAGTAAACTCGTCGTGAGTAACAAAGAGTCTACCTTCCCTCACCTATGCCTTTTTTTTCAGTGTATAGATTATTTGGGGAAAAGACTTGATATGATAAAGGTAAGAGAAGACAAAAATAAAGCCTGGCTATGGAAAACTTGCTTTTGTGTGTTGGATAGTAGAATATTGTGCTTCCTCTAATCTTGGATTCACAGATTTTCCATGGATGCCTAGAAATAATAATGGGGAAGTTCCATGTTGATACTGGATTTTCAGTAGGTTTCTTTTACAACATGCATGGCTAACATCCAGAGATGTCACATTTAGACTTTTTGTTCTTTAACAAACAAGAACCCTGTATGTTTAGTAACAAAAAATCTTTTGTACTTGGAAGTCAAGTCTACATATTTTGTAGGTAGTTTTTTTGTTTGTTTGTTTTTTTACTGCTATTATTTTTGTCCAATGCACCCATAGGAGCAAAGTCAGGGTACTAAACTTCTTTATGATGAACAAACTGTTTTGTTAGATTGTAAACTTCCTGGATAAATGTGTATGTTCAAAGCCCTAAGATATCGCAAGCAGCAGACTTGCTCTTTCATTTGAAGTGATGTTTTGGTTTGATATCATATGGTTGATATGTTATGTAATCTGTAATATAAGTGCCAATGCAGAAAAAAAAAACTAGTAAGGATAGCACATGTATGTATGTACAAGTGTCATGAAGCCACTCATATTCAATATGTAACACTTCAAAACAACTCACAAAATCACAGTAGGATCAGACACTCTTTACTAGCAACCCTAATAACACAATAGTTAGAAGATTTGGTATTCATTGTGAAAAATAAAAACATTTTTCTTGTTCAAAACTTAATCATCTCCAACCTAAGAACATGAATATTCAACAGCAGTGCTAGATCTAGAGATATTCTAGCAAGTCATTTCACTGTTTTGCACTAAATTTTGGAAAAATCTTGAGAAATTAATTATGAGATTTTTAAATGATAATCAATCTCCTTTATAATGTTTGTCTTTCCTCTTCTGGGCTTTGGCCATGTCCTGAAACAGAACAAGCTTTTGTGGAACAGCTTATGTTTATGACACATTTAATAAGGTATGGTGAAGTGTATTATAATTATATGATTTGTCAAGTGAACACTTTCAAAGCATGTTATTTTTGATTGCTATTTCAAGTCCTGCAATTTAGACCATATGTGAACTAATAACAAGGATTTGAACATTAATATCCACTTACTGTAACCTATTTCTAAATATTTTTGAGGTGTGTTGAAATGCTAAAGTATATCACCACGCCCTTCAGAGACATTCATAAAATAGGAGGCATTATTTGCAAAAAAACCCCAACTACCTTGCAAAAAAAAAAGAATATTTCACTTCTGTCAATAACAGCTCTTCTTTCAATATATTGATACGGAGAATAATTTTCCAGAAGAGGAATCATTAAGTGCAGACTTAGGTCCTTTTGTAGAGACAAGTGTACACCCCATATAGGAATGGCACTCACAACCTTGGAGAGAAGAATCCTCTAAAAATACTATTGAGCAACAGCATGCTTAGAGTGCCAGAAAATTGTACTTAGGCCCATAGGTTTGTGTAGCTAGATACATAAACAAGAGACAAGTCCCCTGATCAGGGATTAAGTTATGCTCTGAAGGAGAGACCTTGCTCTCCAGTAAGAATTTTCTATCCTGCTGGTGGAATAGGCTGTTCTATCTTAAGCATATTCCTAGGGTATACCTGAAGTGTTCGGTTATTTCAGCCGAACTTAGGAGAGAAAACTAATATTTGGATTTGCTTGAGCATCTTCTTAGGCTGTAGCAATGTCATAATTTCTGGCAATCTTCTGCACCTATATGAAAATTTTAATCTTTATTTTGTTTCCTTTCATCCTTTGATTTTATTGCCTTCTTATTAAAAATCTGAAGAGCTAAAGATAAAAAAATCATGAAAGTGCCATAGTTCTACAATAAATCATTGGTGGCTTCTGCAGTTGGAGTGTGATGGCAATTTGATATGAGAAATTATGACTCAGATGTCTCTCTTGACCTAAGTCTATATTGGCATATTAATTTTTTGGAGGTTTGTTTTTCTCAGTTTTTGAAACCTTGGGGGTTTCTTGGCAAGTCAAATTTGTTGTGATACTCCCTTCCAGAAGAGAAGATGAAAATGGCTTCTTCAAGATCACTAGAAGGCTTGAAGAGGACCCAAACCCTGAATCTCATATTCCTGAGTACGCAGCCTAATTTCCAGGATATTATGGAAGAAACAGTCTCCAGGGATAACACCACTAGTATTAGTTATAAAAATATGAGTCATGGTTAATTAGACAAATTCACAGATGAAGGTTGAAGAGAATGATTATGTAAGAATGCAGCTTGCAGGAGTCTGTATGTAATGATTTATGACTATATTTACTTTTTTCTTGCTTTACCTCTTGATTTCCTGTCATTTGCCCCTGCATCCTTGTCATGTAATGTGTCAGAATTACAGTAGAACACATAACATGTACTAAAGTATGATGCAACAGTTTCTCAGGTGAAAAACATTCTGGTTAAATTATTTGGATTCTCACTGAAGTATTTACATTTTGCATCTTGATTTTTCCATCTTTTTTTTCAGATTAAAATAATTATATTGCATGACATGATATGTAAAAGAAAAGTTAATGTAGTAAACAATACATCGTAATAAGTCTTTCCAAAATTCTTAACAAGATCTTTTATTAGGCTATGGATAGTAATAACTTTACTATGGAAGCAGATGACTTAGCAATTGAAAAATACATTCATATGTTCTTTTGCTTGAAACGAGCTAGGTTACCAGAATTCTTTTTTGTATCCTCCTATGTTTTTCTTATGCATGCCCAGCGTCTGGCCTCAGCCTCCTAAAACAGGCAAAAACAATACTGAAAACAAGAATAAAACATGGGGTAATTGAATTAGCAGATGGAGAGTATCATAACTTCCTCTGTGTATCATGAAGCAGGGAAATAAAAATGTTAAATACAAAATGGAAACAAAAGAGGGCTGGAAAAAATTCCACCAATTTAATGAATGAACAAAAATTTTCCTTAAAAATATTGCACAAGACTTTTGAGTAGATTAACTGTTTTTGCCTTCTGGAGACTCCTCTGGAATGGAATCTCATGAAACTTTAATTGGATGCATTGTTTTAAAAAAAATTGATTTTTTTTTTTTAGTCCAAACATTAAAAAAAATCCCTATCACCACAGCCCTTAAGGCAATGTACCTCTACTTTTAAAATGCTATATTAAAATACAGAAACGATACTATGACTATTGTTTGTAAACATTTAGATCACTGAAGACTCTTGTTATAGAGCTATGTGATTATATCCATACAGTTAAATAAAGAGTGCCACGAAACATTCCCAGTTACTGAAACTGGATTGTTAGAAATGTCCATGGAATGTTTTTCATCCACAATAGCTACCTCACTTTCTGACAGCTCCTGGTGAGGCTCAGGGACTAGACAGAGCAAGAATCATTCCAAACATGTTGTTTGTGTCCGGCTACGTGATTTCTCATAGGCAGTTTTGGACATGGGCTATTGAATGCCAGTTGGCCTTATTGCCAAAAGAACAATCCCAAGCACTTTTAATTTACTGCTGTAGACATAGTCATAGTGTCTATCTGATACTTTTGACTATGTAAAGAGTTCAAGCCCAGCTGTTACCACAGAAAGTGGCACATATTTTAGTTTTACAGATTTGCCTTCTGTCTCCATCTAGGTCCCTCTAAGAAGTACAGTTTTCTGCCCCTACTCACACCAATCTGGAATTTCACAACTTTCCCACTTCTGGACTGAAATTTGATTAAAACCTGATTAAAAATGCCTATTTGTGGCAAGCAGTCAGTACTAAGCAGTGCTACAACAATTTCTTTCTTGGAGAAGTTTGTGATAGTGTAATGGTACCAGCAACATCCTTTAAGTAAAAAGCTCTGTTAAGAAATGGACAAAATGTTCAAACATTCTATACACTTACAAAACAACAGTCTACATATTTGTTGACGGTCAATTTTACATATTCAACCACAAGCTTCATTTAAAAAAAACCTCATCAAATGATGCTCTCTTTGGGGTTCCAGTAGCAGAAGAAGTTCTGCGTGTCCTCTTTTAGCTAGTCCAGGAGCACTAGAACCCATTGTTGTCTCTGGTTTGCCCTCCATGGAATATTTCCTCCAGTCTGTAGTTCCCTGCTTAAGGAAAACTGCCTTTTTCATGGACCTCAGGCTTCTCAGTCCTCTTACCATGCACCTTCTACAATTAGGGGCAGGCATTCAGCATCCTTTAGTCAGTTACCTAGCCAAGACTGAATTACTTTATCTGGGCAGCCTTTTTGAGTTGTAATCACGAGCCTTGTGTCTATGGGAGGATGCTCTGAGACCCTCTCTCCTTGCTCTTAACTAACCACCGAGAAAACACGTTTTGGCATGTGGATGAATATTTATCACCCAACATTCCTCTGTATGTCACAACCATATGAATGTGTGCTGTGCTCAGTGCAAATATCTCTGCAAGCTGAACTTTTCAAAAGAAAAAATAAAACATACCCAAATAACAGCAGTAATGCTTCCCTACAGTATTCCCTAAATGCTTTACAAAAGCAATGATTGGAGACTCTTACATTATTTCCACCACTCAGTTTCCCTGAGGAGGTGGTGAAAACTCCATTATTCAGCAATTTTAAAGTAAGATGAATAAAGTACTAAGAGATTTAGTATAGAAAACAGTTTAACTTTGAGAGAAGGCTGAAGTACATGACCTTCTCCATTTCAAATATCTACAATTTTTGACTTAAATATCTTCAACACTGAGTCTTTAGTAGGATGTTAAAATACCATTTGAAAATATTCATTATGGCTTAGGTATATCTAAGAAGGTAGGGAATCAGATACGAGTGTTGAAGTGCATATGAAAAAGAAAATTTGGTTTGGAGCAAAGAAGGAAGTCAATATATCTTACTGAAAGTTTTAATTTGCTTTTGGTATCCTTAAGGTTTGTTGCTTCTGGTAAGAATTGTATTCCTTTCAAATAAGTTTTGAGGATATAGTTGATAAGGATGATTTCTCAGAGTTTGGGTTTCTTATAATTGTCTAGAGTAAAATTAAACTACTTTTGTGGTTTCCATGCAGGTTTTGTTTTGAAGAATATGTACCTACTTGTATACCTAAAAAGTATCCATCCAATTTGTGGCAGAAAGCATGACTTGTGGCAGAAACATTAATTCACACTTAAAGATAACATCTATGTCTAGAAAAATAGATGAAAAACAAGCAGAATGATGAAAAATGTATAGCTACCAACAAGAAACACATTAAAACCAACACTTCACAAAACAAAAAAACAAACCAGTTCTAGAAGTGCTATAATGCAGTTCATTAGTGAATATTATTATGAAGTATTTTAGGACTCCCAGTAATGCAGGTTATATGATAAAGTATGAAGTTTGTGAAAGGGAAGCTATATTATTAATTTAACGAATCTTTGAATAAAAGCTTCCTGGTTAGACTACAGGTTTCCAAACAGCATCTTGAGTGAATCATAGTTACAACTTCAGGCACTGGTGCTGCTTTTCTTTTTTTTTCACTACTCTGCTTGCAGAGTAATGAAAGCAAAGTCCAGTAGCAAAAATAATAAGGCCATCTGTCAGTAGGTCCCTGAAATGCTTTCGCTCTTCTAGTGATGATGGTGTTAACTCTGAATGTCAAAGATTATTTTAGCTAAGGTTCTTGCTGCTATTTCAATATCATATATGTGTGTGTGAGTATGCCCAGCTGTTTCCTCGAGAGAACACTTGCATAGCTGAAGTAAATGTATGAGCCAGCTCAAGGGAACAACATATTAATGGCTATCCTTCTCTCTGTATTTCTGTGTGTATGTGTGAGTGTATCTCCTCACTCTGCCTCTCACAAATCAACATAAACAAGCAAAGACCAAAGTATCTTTTGTTCAAGGTACACCAGGTCGAACTGGGTCCTCTCATGCTCTCAGTCTTCTCACTTTACTTGCAAGCTTAAGTGGAATACAAGCTTAAAAAGTATCTGTTTGTCATCTAGCAAGCTGGGATGTTTTAATGTTGCAAGTAAAATTAGTAGTAGTAGTATAACTACCTGTTGTATAACTTCTTAATGCAACACAAAGGAATGAACTAAGTCACTCGAAGGTAGGTGGATGTGACATAACAGCCACACAAGGATTTACTAATAGTTTTGGAAATTATGGAAGGGTGCAATACGAGATGAACTAGAATGTCACCAAGTTAAATACTTGGTATAAAATGGTTTGGATTATGAACTTTAAATATGTCTGCATGCAGTTGCCCACAAGAAATACGTTAGTTCAGACTTAACATTCAAAAATAGAATTGAAAGTCTAAAACCTTGACTGAGAAAGACAAGGATGTCAGACATGAATTTCTGCTTAACACTGCAAGATAATGGAAGGGGGCCAATAACACAAGCTACGTCAGTTGCTGATGTTTTAATTAAATCAACGAAGACCAAATATGTCTGACACACTAGTGAGTGATGCCAGAAGAACTGGGAATTTGCTAACAAAAAAAAAAAGAAAAGGAAGGTAAAGCCAAAAAAATAAACACACCAATAAATGTGATCTGGAGTCCTGAACCACTGACCTCACTTCCAAACAACAACCATACCACTGTTCGTGTTTCTGATGGAATTGGTGACTGCAGACAAGCCAGGTCTCACAGGCAGTGTTTGGTTTAAATTTTAGGTTTTTTTTTCTGATGCATGCCATCATGCACTTCTGAATCCTTTTCCGGATTAGGTCCTTGTTATGAACATGCCATGATCCTCTCAGAGCCATTCACTTTAACTTTCTTAGCACAGACACCGAGGTGTGGAGAATAAAGAGGGAGAAGGGCCTCTTACAGACCAGCACCTTAGTCTATCACAGAAGTAGGATGTGTTTAGGACACATACCTGAACCTAGGATTTCTGGTTGGGAAGCATTCTTGGGAGTATAGATGGAGGCATTTTATGTTACAAACAAAAGGATAAAGAGTCTGATCATAGTCTGGACTACCTTTAATTATCTGCCCTGTCTGAATCCAGGAAAGATTCCACTTTAAAGACCCATAATCTTTGAGTGATCTAAACCAAGCAACAGCAGCTATTTTTGCAAGTGGAATTCAATTTTTTCTAGAATCCATTGTTAGATTTAAAGGGAAATTCATAATGAAATGGAGGGGTCCTGGTATAATAGGGCATACTTACAAATTCAGACTAAAAACTGATTATTTTAAATCCCTAGGAAGAGTCTGCAAAATAATTAATGTGTGTGATCCCAGGGAAGACAAAATAAGTTTCAGTTAAGCATGAACCTCCATTCACATAACTCAGGAGACTGGCTTGCTTAGTATACTTGGCTTTACTACTAGTTTCATCAAATTAATGAAAGGAATGTCTTCATAACTGCGGTTCTTTTAATTTGGCTACCAGGGATGTACTGAAGTTCTGATGTAAACACCTTAGGAAAGACTACCATCTTGTAAGAGCTGACCCTGTAATCCCATGGGTCAGACTATAAATAAAATAATCATTAAGGTTTTGCCTTGCTAAAACAACCTAGTGCCTTTAAGTCGGGAAGTCAGGCAAGCACTAATTTAACAGACCCGCTTCTTGCTGCTTGGACCCTTTAGGACTGAAGGACCTTTTATGCTGTTTTTGCAATAAGAAGTAGTTAGGAACTGACCCAACAAAATGTTTATGTCTAGACTTTATTTCTAACACCTGAGTGTTGGTCCTTGAAAGCAATACTCACATGCACAAAGGTAAGCATGTGCTGAAGGTTTTTGCTAAGTTAAGGTCTCAGGACTCTACCTATGCTGTCCATGGTGAGTTTTAACTCACCTCCGGGACTACTCTCCACAGAAGAGGAGTCAGGATGCAATACCCTGGAAAGGAAGTAACAAGAATCCTCCTTTTCACTGCTTCTATTGAACTCATTAGTGTAATTGAGTTGAAATTCTATGACAAATTTAGCTTCTGTTTTCAATATGCAGATGGGACTGGCCCTTAGTTGCCATATGCTGCTTTGCCACATCCTCATAAGGTGTGCTTTAGACTGTGTGGAGCATTATCTTGACAAATCTTCAATAAAGGTATTTAATAGGAATTGTCTGGATAAAACCCTAGACAGCTCTCTGTTATCACTAATACTTTTTCATTTTTTCTTGCAAAACTTTTCCTATCATCTAGACGATTAATTTATCTTTGATTGTATTTTCTTTTTTGTTTTTTTGTTTTGTTGTTGTTGTTGTTGTTGTTTGTTTTTCTGGTAAAATATGTCCAAAATTATGCCTTAATATACTTTAATTAAAATCACTAGATTTTGAATCTGTCTCTCAAGTGAGGCCTACGTAGCTATAGTAAGGATTTGCACTGGTCTTTTTAAAGCTGGGCTCTCATTACCTTTTGCTAAAGAAATTATCCTTTTCTTTCCTGTGCACTGAAACTAAGCTTGTGTGCCTCCATCTTGCCAGACTTTCCCTCCAAAGTTCTTTCTGACTTTAGAAATCTTTCTAGGATTGAGCCTCCATAACATACAATCAGGTACAGACTATCAACAGTTGTCAGAGGCCACATAACCCAGCAACATGTGTCCTGCTGCTGCTGCTGCTGCCATACGCAGTTCTCCTCAGGAGCTGTTGCAGGCACCCAGAACCTCATATTTTGATCCTGTTTTCCTCTTAAAGGGAATATTGCTCACTTGTAACAGCTACCATATGCATACTGCAGTTATAAAAAACCTACAATCCCTTTTGTCACCAACATTTTTTTTTGTTCTCAGTGCTGGGCAGGATCTTTGAGATAACACAGCCAGCTGACTGGGTTAGGGTTCTGGGTCAGGAACTTCCCTCTCCACAAGTTCAGCAAAAACTGAGATCCTCTAAAGTGTCTTATCTTGCAATGTAAAGTCCTGGCAAAACACCCATTTTTAGAGAAAATTTGGAAGATCACAGGATAAAAACCATCAGTTCATCCTCATCTGAATCCAAAGACATGAATGGTTTGCAATCGTCCTTTATTGATTGGAATTTCTGTAAAATTATTAATGTATCAGAAAACTGTCTTGACCAACTTAGTAGAAGAGTTGATAGTATCATATTCTGCAGGTGTAAAAGGAAAACCTGTAGTTACATCTGCAGACATGTTTTAATGATCTGTGATATCTTCCTTCTCTTCTTTTCAGGTTATCTTGTGCCTGTTTGTGTTGGAAATCCAGTTGTGTAAATCACATTACATGGACTGGATTACTCTAACATTCTGAAGCCCAAACTGCTGAAATGTCCAAACAAAATCACTCTGGCAGACAAGAGCAAAGTGTTTCCTCTTTTCCAAGGCAGAAACACACAGCACCTGCATTACCTAAGATCTTTTTCCTTAGAATCACAGAATCATAGGGTTGAAAGGGATCTCTGGAGATCATCTAGTCCAACACCCCCTCCTTAACTCAGGTATTTCTTCTCTGTGAGTGTTGCAAATGTTACTGCAGTGCTTATCAGAGCAGGGTATTGCAGGTGCCCCTCAGACCATTTCTCCATCAGAGCACATCCCAGCCTCTCCACTGAAGCAGCACCTTCTGTGCCAAATGGGCTCGGAGCCCACACTGAGCTCTTACATCAGTCTGGCTCCTGCACATCCCCAAACAAAACAGTCCAAGTCTGCAATGCCTGCCAAGCCTATTTACACATTAAAGTGTACTGCTCATTTATCAATTTCATCATACAGCTGTGGAGTCCTTGGGGCATACCAAAATAAAATCACTGCTGGAGTGAAACTAGGATATTCTCAGCAACACCAACAACATACTCAGGTCAAAAACCACATGAGAACAGCTTGATGTCTTTTCTTCTTTGGCTTTTCATTACAGATGTGTTGGCTTCCCCTGCTTCACTTTTTTATCTGCCTGCTGTTTCTCACAGAGTTACAACAAGGAGCAGGAGAAGGCATGACTCCACTGAGAACAGGACAACTAGCAGTCTGGAGGGTAGGCAGCGATATGAAAATGGAGGCCTGGGGATGACAGCAAACCTCTTCCACATGGCACTCCCCTAATGCAGTAAGATGTTTTGCTGGGTACAGTAGTGCCCTGTCAGGGTGTTTAGACAGTACACAGCATTCACATCCAGTCTTGGCCTTTACCCTTGTGTGCACAAATTTGACCAGGAAACTTGTCTCAGAAATGGAACCCCCTTGAAGCTTGAAAGGACCCAGATTTGCGGCTTTGGAAAAGCCCAACTGGGAAACTGAAGTCCAGCTTTGAATTCCTGAATACCCAACCTATAGGAAGTATTTGGATGCAGCAATATTTTTTCAGCTCAAATAAAATGCATGATAATTGTGGATGCTCCATGCTCAGGCATGTTGGGGTAAGAACTTTTCAATATGAACAAAGAGTTCTGTTCCTCCATTTCAATACTGAAGATGGAGCAAGAGTATTTATTATTTTCTCTATTACACATTGTATTCATACAGTCTTAAAAGCAATGGGAACATGTATTCATTGTGGAGAAAGTCCTCCAGGAAGGAATTTTTTGGATCACAGCTAAATGATGTGAGAAGTTTTTACAGATGCCAAGAGGCCCTTCTTTCTTGTTCATGTAAATGATCAGTAGTAGAAACATTTTCTGCCAAGCTAAATGACCTTTCAGTAAACTAAAAAAACAATATATGTCTTGCAGACATCTGGAATCTACAAAGATACCCAGAGAACAGTCTTTGTTTTGTTTTTTAAAAGCACACTATACACATATACGCTACTATACATGTATATGCCACATACTTGTAGTGAATGCCAGGTCCTAAAGTACATTTTCACCCTTACATAGAGGATTTGGGCATAAGATACAGAGTCCTCCAAATTCTATACAACAGACAATGATTACACATCCCAATTCCTTTAATTAGAAGATAAAAACTTGTATTTCGGTGAATGATTATGGATTTAAATAAAAATAATGAAAATTCTAGAGATATTTTGTAAATTCATTGGCAAGGAGATGTAGATATGAACCAACATTGTTCCTTGCTGCAGCAACTTTTTCACTCTCTAAATAATATAGCTGAAGGTATGCATGCACAAACACATCTCCTATTTCACATACACACAGGGCTAGTGTGTACATAAGCACAGTTCTCCTTGAAGGGCATTTCAGTTCAACTTTTTTTTTTTCTGAATAACTATTAGTAGCATTCCTGAATCAAACTTTTCTAAAGATACTCTGAGTTTTAAAGTATTTGAAAGAAGTACAAGTAAACTAATCGCCTTCCCTGGCAAAACATCTTATCAATAGAATTATATTTGGTAAGTGTGCTTTAAAACATTATAATTTATCTTCTCTAATCTCAGCATTAACTGATGTTTAATAAAAAAGAAGTTATTTCATGTTTTCTGACAGAAAATAACATTTTTTTTTTAGCTCTTATACACACACTTGAAGTCCAAAGCATGTTCTCTTTCACACAATGTGTATGTGCCTTCCTTCCCATCTCTGCCAAGGGAAGCTCTCTGACCTTCAGGACAGAGAAGGATTTGGTGGCAGGGAGCTGGGGAGGTTCAATGGCTAGCAGATCAACAAGCAAAAGCAGGCTGCTCAGCCCCCTGAGTCCCCTCCAGCAAACCGAGCTTTAACAACCTGCTGGTCTTGAGGCTCCTGAGACTGGGGAGACAAAGTTAATCTAATCATACGCTGTCCTGGTTTCACAAAATATCCAGGAGAGCAGGAATGGATGAGAATCAGGAGTAGACTATAGAAGTTGATTGCCAGTCCAAAGGGAGATTTTCAAGAAACATTGTTATCAATAGACCAATTCAGTGTTTCTGTTACGGATTCCTTTTTTGGCTGTCAGAGCTCCCTGTGTCTTCTCACAAGTATGAATAGGATAGATGGTTTCTTGTTAGCATCTATGTCTCTTTCTGTTCAGAAATCATTTTCCTGTGTTACTGGTGGAGCAGAAGTTGGCATGATTTCTCAGATGTTTACCAGTGTGGCTGTCAGCTCATCGTATGCCAGGAATGATGGCAATATATCTGTCTCTAGAGAAGGGACTCTTTGTTCATTTAGCCTTCCTCTTTTTACTGTGTACCCCTGTAGAAATAAAACAAATGGCTTGCAGTGATACATCTTAGATAATTGACCACTGGGGATCTGCTACACAAGTCGGTGAAACACACCTGAATGTCTTAGTGTAAATGATTTAAAAGACCTTTTAAGCCAATATTATTAGGTCATTGAATCAGAACACAGCAGAGATATGGTTAAAACTGTGTGTTAATCTTTACATTTCCGCATGTGAACTTCTAGCTCAAGCACTTCAGAACAGTAAACCTCTATGAAATCTGTTATAATAAATTTAGACACTAGAGAACATCCTTTACCTAATTATGCAAGGTTTGAAATATTTCAAAATCTGAAGCTGAAAATTACTTGCTTCAAATAATTTAATTTATTATGCTGGTTCTTAGCACATCCATTTGCTACAAGGTGCTGCCATAAAATTCAATTGCTTCATAGAACATTTTACTGGCAAATTATCCTTTCTAATATTATGAGATGAATAGAGCAATAACAATTCAAGAGAAAACAAGCTTTGTGAAAATTAGTAATTAAACTATTTTGCCACCATCTGTAGAATGATAGTCTTTTTCCTATATGCTGTAATTTTATATCTCTGCAAGACTATATAGATAAATAAGATAAATAGATGTCGTGTGTTTTAAAATATGTATTTTAAGATAAAACTGTCAAATATAAGATATAAATAGTGCTCATTTGCTAAAGGGCTGAAACCACACTGTTGGCAATTCTTCCTTATAATTAACGGAGGCCTTATTTTCAAGTATGGGTTTTATGGTTTCTGATAATATCATAAGATAATGTATTTTAATTTGTGTCAAGCAAAAAGTACATATATCTGAATTATTAAGGGAGGCAGAGAAAAATAGGGAAATACGTAAAGGCAAAAGCCACAATATTGCAAACCACAATGTAGAAGAAAGTATCTAGTATAATGTGAGGTTCCTATCAGTCACACTGACCCCTTCACAAACTTCTAAATTATGTCAGCCTGTAAAAACTGGTTGCCTCACTTTCTAGGTAAGTCAGTGATGTGTGAGTTCACTGAACACAATGCCTTTGTAATAGCCATTAATCTTCATGGAAAGAAATACTCTATGTGCTCTGGAATGCACTGCATCCATTCTCCTCTGAAACCTCATCTTTGTTCCTAGTAATTGCCATCTGTTTCTAATTTCTGACATTCCATGTCGGTGGCAAAGACTATTCAAGCTCCCGTAGACAATATGAGCTAAGATAGTTAATATATTTTTATATAGTAAGACCATTTTTCTAAAAGCATTACATAAAATCTAACTTGTAACCTAGAGTATAATGTACTTCTACAGATGCCAGTTTAAACAAAAGTAGGAACTACAGATCATTTACAGATCTTACTGTGAGCAGCCCATACAATCCGCTTGCATGTATGTCAAGATTACAAAAAGTCCTTACAGAACCAAACTTTGTTGTAAGAACAAAAGAAAACAAAATGCCTGTAATAACACAATTTTCCAGCCCAGGCAATTAGTTAATGTAAATAGCATCCTTGCATAAAAGAGGCATTACTTATTTCACTCCTGCAAGAAAACACTCATTGAGAAAAGTCCAAGACTTAAACTTTGGTCTTTGAACCAAATTGGGTGCTCTCAGAATCTCTATTTTAACATAAATCAGATGACTAAAGGATCACACCATAGCAGTTTTGTGGTAGAGGCTGCTTTCTTCCCTGATTTTGATATAAATTTTTGCAAAGCCTGGAAAAATTTTTCAAAAGGATAGACCAGTTTGACGAACAGAGCCTTCTGTCTCAGGGTTCCTTGCCCTCCTTAAAGGCTTACTTGCCTTGCTTGTTTTAATCTCAAAAGATAAAGAAAATCTACACAATGTGCCCTTCTAACCCACATGCCATCAGCTTAAAAGTAACGACTTCTCTGCTGAATGATGTGTTGGGTCAAGTTTTGATGAAAACACAAAACCTCCCAGTGAGATACGTGTGTCACTGCAGATTCCATGAGAGATTCTAATAGTTAAAGAAAATATTTCAAGAATATGAACACTGTGGTGTTGGGGGAAAGGGGAAAGGATTTCTTCCTTGAAGACAGCTGATCAATACTTCCCAAAAAACTCCACAATTTCTCTACCCAATGAGCTGAGTATCTGCATCACTGTGGCATGTCAGGTAATTCTGGGACCTGATCCAAAACTCACTGAAATAAACGGAAACAATTCAATGGTGAATTTCCTGGTTGGCTCAGCTGAGCCTGTCTAGCCCAGGTATCATGACACCTATAATGCCTACATCACACAAGCACAAAAAGAAAAAAGAAGCAAAAACTAAAAGATAGGACAAAAGAAGCAAAAACTAAAAAATAGGACAATGTCATAGGATACAGTTGATAAGATTTTACTTGTTCTTATATACATATTCATTTTATACAGACTTAAAATGCCACAGCTCCCCCATTATAATGTGCTGATGGACCCTGAATGCACCTCTGCCTCCCATGGGCCTTCTGCAAGATCTTCTCCTCTGGCTGCACTTTCCAGCATTCAGGAGTGCTGAAATACTGCTCTTTGGATCAGGGCAACAATGGGTAGGATGGATAATATGCAAGGGTAGGGAGATAACAGGTATTTGCCAGCCCGCATATTTCACTTATTTGTCCCAGCTTGACAATGAGAATATTCTCTTAACTTGATGCCAAAGTATCAGCTTATCTTGGCTCTTCTTTGAATTGGGATCTGTATAATATATCTTTGGAGAAATACAATTGTAGATAAAAGAGTTGTTTGTTTTGTTCTTGTAATTACTGACTATGAATACATCAAGAGATTAAATAATGTGGAAAGGGAAGGGATATCTAAGTAAAAGAACAATGTTGGCACAAGAACTATCATGCATAAACCAGCCAGGGACTTGCTCTGGAAGCCATAATAATTCAAATAATCAAAGCAATGCTATTCTGTAATTACTTTCCTGAGGCTGTAGCATGGACTACAAATCTAACCAGTTTTAAGATGTATTTATGAACAGGATTAGATGTTCATCTAAGTGGTTTCTGAAGTAGCGGAGGACTTGAATCAATGACACAAGAAGTACTTTCCAGTGCTGGATCATAAGATCATAAATTAAACTACTGCTGCTCTACTCTCCTTCAAGTAGCAGCATGGAGCAAGAAATTAATTTCATGTCTCTATAGTCAATTCTCTGTTATCCAATATGTTATGAGATTGAGTTATCCTGGATAATGGTAGTGGAACATGCTGGCCAGGCCAGATTAAGTCTGAATCTGGCAGAGACTTCTGCCTTGAGTTTCCTGCATCCATATCCTGAGCAAATAAATTCTAACATACCAGAGCTGAGCCCTGGAGTTCCTGGCTGCCAGTGTTGGCCTCCTGAATATTCCAGGTTGCTGGGAAACTTAATGTGAGCAGAACACTTAATAATGTGGGATCGCTACCCCATTTAATGCACTGTCATGCTTGAAACTGCTGAGGAACTTGGTGCAGAGACCCAGGCAACTGTGCAGGACAAAGCTTCTTAGCTTTTGCTTAATGCCAGTCATGCCAGATCCTGCTAACTTGATAAACATCAACCAAGCTGTGACTGTGTTTCCATCTTCCTGCTCTTCATTGCAGGAACCAATTTTGGCCTGAAGCAGGGCTGGACCTGACCTAGCTGTGTGTAGCTACCAGGCTGTAATAAACCCTCTCAAAACACAACCTGTTGCAAAAAACAGATGCCAGTGTGATCCTTTGGGTTCTTGGAAATGCCTGGGTCCTTTGCAGGCTTTTCTGATGTCCAGTAAGTAGTGTTGGGAATAGATTGTTTCATTGCCTGCAGATAATGATGTGATACCTACAATCATGATATATTGATGATAAAGGATATACACATACATTATGCACAATACCACACACACCATTTTAAACCTGTAGACATTTAGGTCCTAAGGAACTTCGTGGGTTTGCCTCTTAATGGCCCTGCTCAGTGGCAGAGTCTTTGTTTCTCTGCTCCAAACTCTTATTTTATTTTCATCCCCTTCCATCCTTAACCACCTTGCCTCTTTCAATACACAGGGTGGGTGAGTGCAAAGATGGGTAATGCAAAACCAGCATGCACAAACATCCAGTATTTTTCTTCATTTTCTCTGCTAGGGAACTGAAAACAAGAGTTCTTTTAAAGCTTTCTTTTTTTTCCCTTCGTCTTTCTGATGGAAAGATTACCTTCCTGGCAGATTTTAAGTTCTTGCGGAAAGACTGGTGGATAGAAGTTTTTCCCTTGATTTTTAACTGATGTAAATCAGTATTTTTCTCTGTTTTTCAGCAACAAATAAGGATTTTGCTTGATATTTTCTGAAACTATTCAGCTAAAGGAAGACACCTGTCACAGAAAATTTCTCATATATGGTTTGTATTTGCAACATTATAAATCTCTATCAGAACGCGGAATCTGCCAGACAATCTGACAGCCCTCCCGTATCCTTCATCCTCTGGTTGCTCTCTCAGTTTACTTCCAGTTAGTGTTGATCAAAACTTCAGGAGAATTTTCTTCTCTTAGCAAATCCTTTTACTGTATTTAAAGGTCTCTATAAAGCAGAAAGAAAGCTCAATTTAAAAAATATTTCCCTGGAAATAACTTTTTCCTTCCCATAGCCAGTTCCTCTTCATGGATGTAGGAGTCTGGAAGCTTTGAGAGCCCTGGCCCTAGGACCAGAAGATAAATGTTGAAAGCTCAAGAATTCCCAGCCCTTCCATATGGAAGAATTGTTTGTGAAATGTGAATCCTGGAAATTCAGTGTTCCTGAACATGAACTGACAAAAGAAATAGTTTTACTGGCAGAAATCCTAGCTGGCCCTATTTTTACTGGCAATTCAAGGCACTGGTCTGAACCGTCCAGGACAGCAGGTGATTAGAGATCATCTCTCTGGTCAAGACCCACAAAGCTTTCTATTTATGAGGTTCAAACTGAAGAGCAGGTCTGTTTTTCAATCCCTGGGAACATAGGTGCTGAAAGGTAGTCAGCTGGAAATACTAGGCAAAGATGGTAGCTGGACACACTCCTCCGAGAAGCTGGGCATCCTCTTCTGAAGACATGAATGCTAACTTTGGCAAAAAGCCTCTCAGTCCTAGGTCACAGACCTAATTTCTCTCTGAGTCTCAAGAGATTCAGCCTCAGAGCTCCTAATTCCCAGAGAAGTATTTCTAGGCTACAATCAAGATTGCAGAGCAAACCTCCAATGACTGTCTGACACAAAAGAAATAAACAGCCAGGTGACCAAGAAATGTGGTTGCCCTGCACAATGAATGGAAGGAGAATGGTGACTAAATCCCTGTTGCTACTGCCCAGCATGGGTGTCCTGCTACCCTGTCATTTAATGCAGTTGCTTCCAGCTGGGGCAGGTCAGAAAACCCCAAGCATGTCTCCAAGGTTGACTAATGCCTGATACAATATAATGGCCAGGGCTATTCTCACAGAGGTAAGCTTTAGCTGAATTGATTCCCAAAAGCAGACTTCAACATTACAATAGGACAAGATTTGCAAAAGGTGCTTTCATTTTTTTCGTCTGGCTAATATATGAGTGCTGAACCTGTGAATTGAAATGACTAGATCAAAGGACTAATCAAGGCAGGCTTCTCTTTTAGCTAAATAATAGGTTGGTGAAGCTAAAAGTCTTTAAACAAACCTGAGATTTTTATACATTTCTACAAGGAAGAATTTTAACATGTGTGCCTAACTGGCTTCATCTTTGGTAACTCATGAAAAATGATAAGTAGATGGTTAACATTGGTGCCAGAATCAACATTCTTTCTCTTCCTAGAAGCTGAGGATTTAAAGATTTTCCCATCAGCAGGATTTATACAGGGATTTATGGATCCTGAAAAAGTTGGCTTAACCTGTATTATTCCTCTGTCTTTTGGAAATTTTATTTTTAACTAACTTTCTTTTTTAAATATAAAAATAGTGAGCATTTCTTCATGAAGTCCATGAGACCACAGTGTAAGCCTGTTCATTATCTTTTCCTTTTATTTAACACTTTTTGCAGACTTGTTGTAATACTTATCACTGGAAAAGCAGCTAATTTACACAAACTGCATACAGTAGTAATAAGACTCTAATCAGTAATGAAACCTAATTGCTCTAAATCCATACATTCAGAGCTCTAGAAGTTGTTATTCAAATTAGTTTTCTCTGGTAGCTCTTTCTGCTCTCCCTCACCTTAACAGCAGTGACCTGGAGAGCATGACTCAATGTGTTCTGGTACAAATGACATCAGAATTATGTCTTGATCTATTTATTTACAAAAGGATTAAGTTTTCTTATCTATTCTGAAACATTTGAAAGGGAGATAGACACTGTAAAAATTTTATGAAAGTTGGCCTTAAGAAAATATGCGTCCACAAGAGCATTGCTTTGTCATGTAAAGGTTAACTGTGGTCAGAAGTTTATTATAATTAATATCAGTAATACAGAGGAGTTGAAGACAGAATGGGAAAAAAACCAATGATGAATACTCATCCAACTGGGATGTTTTCAAATCAGTTGGCACTGCTGTAATTCACCTGAGAACATTTGCAAAACTGAAGTAATTGCCAAGCTACTAGCGATTGTCTTCGAGAATACACAAGGGAACATGACCAAGTTCTGAGAGCCTGGAAAATGGCAAATACAGAGCCTATCTTTAGAAAGGAGAAAAAGACAGAGTCAGGGACTTGTGAAGGAATCATCCTAACTTCAGTTCCTGGAAAAGTACTGGAACAATAATCAGCTAAACTATTTGTAAGCACTTGGAAGATAACAAGGATGTAAGTAAGAGCCAACATGGATTTGATGAGAATAAACCTCTCCAAACTAGCTCCACTTCTACTTATGACAGAGCAGGAGGTCTCATGGACAGAAAAGAATCAATAGATGCCAGATATCTCTTAACTTTAGTTAGAATTTTGACAGGTTCTCATATAACAGTCTCATAAGCAATTTTAAGAAATATGTTCTTAGTAAACTATAGTAAAATCAGTGCTAAATTGTTGTGGTAAGTAGGATTTCTATTTGTTTTAGTGATGGTGTAGGAGTTTGGATAGAGAGTAATATTATTCTTTTTATGGGTAACACCGATTCGGGATGACCCTCAGGCACCCTAGAATGCCGTAATGCAACCCTCATAAACTGGAAACCTAGTCCAAAAAATATGCTGCAGATCAATTAACATACTCAGGCATATAGAATAGTCTGTGTAGATAATCTGATCAACAGGTTGGGTAGCGATTCTTCAGGAAAGGCTCAGAGGGTTATAACACATCACAAACTCTACATGGAACAGCAATGTCATGTGGCTGGGGAGAGCCAAATACCATTCTGAGAGGTAAAACCAGAAATTTCATCTATAAGGTACGCTTACTCAATATAAGACCACAGCAGGAGCACAATGTTATGTTTTTGAGATCTTTATTCAAGGTTTGTATAGACTATTTGGAAAAAGTACAAAGATGAAGAATGATCAGAGGTCTAGAAAGTATGATCCATGGAAAAAAATATGCCATAGGAATTTGGAGTGTTTAGACTGGAGAAGGGGTGGCTGGAGTGGGTGATAACACTCTTAAAATATGTAAAAGGTAATAAACAGAACAAACTGTTCTGTCTTTAGCAAGCCTAGACTGTAGGCATTATAGCTCAGACTCAAGTGACAAAACCCTGTCAGTGAGCAGAGTGAGGACTGGAACAGGCTGTCTGAGGACAGTGTGGACTCTCTGCCACTGGATATTTTGAAGACAATACGGATATTTGTTAGCCAATCATCTGCCAAGAACGGTTTGGATATAGCCAGTCTTCTTATGGAAGAGGATTTGGTGACTCTGTGGGCCTTCTTCCACTCTGTTTTCTATGGGCTATGATAAATATAATCTAACAAAAAAACATTGTGTTTTGGCCCTTTAAATTCAGTATGTGAACAGTTCTGAAACAGGAGATTTTCATAGTATCATGTTGCCAAAGGGAGCACATTTCAAGCAAGGAAAATGGGGCAGCTGAAAACATCTAAAATGTCTTCAGTACCTGCTGTGTTACACTTACAAAGAAAACAAAATGTTCTCAAACTAAAGAGTACAGCACATAACTCGGTTAGTTCATTTGGATGTGGCTTTCAATGAGAAGTTGCATACCATGTACTTAGTGGTAGCTTCTTATAAACTTCTGGCGTTTTGTTAACCACCAGCAATAATTGGACTGCTTTGTTGAGGTAATGCCCTATAGCAAGGATTCATCAGCCCAAGATCATAAACTGCCATAAATGATGAAAGACAATTAATGGGAAGCCTCTGGCTCAATTTTTCACTCAATTTTTAAAATACATTTTAATAGTACCTCAGTACACAACAAAATTTTTAATGATTATTGTGTCTTTTATTGCCTTAGTAAGGTTTTATTGATGTTTATAATGCAAGACATCAGTGCAACTATGGCATGTAGCTTCAAGAAGGCGGCTGGTGCCCTGGTAGCAGAGGAGGCGCTGGGGTTTGCATCCATAAAGTCTCTGAGTTGGTGGCACCTGAGCCCTGTGCTAGCACTGGGAGGCAGTAGTGGGAGACTCTCTTCTGCAGAACAGAGGTCCTTGTCTACACAACTGACCTGCTGCCTAGGGAGTTTTGCTGCATGCTAGAAGTTTGGATCAGGGATATTTTACGGATGTTTTTGAGGCATGTCCAGTCCTGGGACTGCTATCCCCTGCTGCTTCTCCACAGGGTATTGTCAGGGGCAACCTGGATCATATCGAGTGTGACTGCATGGCTCCAGAGGTGACAGTCAATGTTAAGGGGGGGCGCAGGTGGTGTCTTCTTATTCCTGAAGATGATGGTGGAGGACTTGAGGAGGACTTAAGGAACACTTAAACTGTATATACACACATCTATGGGGCCTGTGTGCTCAGTGCTGGAGAAACCCATTTGGGCAGCAGGATCCAGTTCTGGGCTCCGCAATGCAATGTGTAGTCCAGCAAAGGGCCACTAAGATGCTTAAGGAATTGGAGCATCTCTCCTATGAGGAAAGGCTGAGAGAGCTGGCATTGTTCAGCCTGAAGAAGGGATGGTTTAAGGGAGGGTCTTACAACTGCATATAATAGCTGAAGGGAAGGTGTACAGGAGACAGATCCAAGCTCTTTCCAGTGGTAGCCAGTGACAGGACAAGAGACAATGGGCACAAACAGAAACACGAGGTTATTTCTGAGCATCAGGAAGATTTTTTCACTGCTGATGATTTTTTGATGGTGACTGAGCACTGGCATAGAATGCCCAGATAAGCTGTGGAGTCTCCGTTGTTGGAGATATTAAAAATCTAACTGGACATGGTCCTCAGTAAGCTGCTCTAATTGCCTCTGCTCTGAGCAGGGTGGTTGAACTATTCAGTATCCTGAGATCCTTTCCAGTCTTCTCAGGAGAAGGATTCAGTAGATTCAGGTTCTAAGATCATTAACAGCAACTTTGTCATTTGCATGTGAACATATTAATATTTGGAAAAAAAATTATACTTAATTAAATTAATTTTTTTATATTGCCCCTTGTGGTTTTTTTGCTCTTAGAAATAAGGCATTGTTGTTCAAAGAAGTAATATAAATGCATGCATTTAGAGCTCTTTTAAAAACACGTATAGTATTAGACACAATCACTCAGCTCTGAAGATACTTATTTCTGATCTCAAGGATTGTGTCAATTAATTTGTGACAAAAGTGCTAAAACCTCAAAATCTATGAACTATCACTTCATAACAGGATGATACTGAGTTTTAACTCCATGTGTATGAGAATATTTCATTTGGATGTCTCCAGGGAAATTTGTTATCCTTAACATTATTTTCTTTTAGTATACAGGTAAAATTCTCAATCTGTAACTCAGCTACCCTATAGTACTCATATGCAGTAGGAAGTACAGTTTATTTTATTATGACACAAGAAATTTTCCTTCTCTCTCTGTTTAAAAAAACAGTATCCTAACCCAGAAAACAGTAACCATTAAAAAATTTCCTATAACACCAGTGTTAAATCACTTTTCAGGACGAGTAGTAAGAGTAGTTGTCACGGTCCACTCAGTGGACACATGGTGGTTCGTTTGCTGTGATCTTGAAGTGCAAAATTAAGGTGAACATGCCAAAGGGGTTAGCTTCAATCAAACAGTGAAACTTTACTGTTTTGCCTGTGAAGCGGTGTGCAACATGTAAAGAGGGTGAGAGGAAAAAGGGAGAAGGTAAAGCAAAGAAAGGAAAAGGAAAGATAGCTACCACCACAGGTCCAAGGTATCCCTATGGTTCCAGGTCCAGACAGTCCTATCGATCGTCATCATCCTTGGCGGGGAAGCTTTGAACCTTCGGTTGCTAAGGAGCCATCTTTATGGCAAGCAACACACCCTGCTCCTCCTCTGTTTCAGATATCTCCACTTTTTCTCAGAATTCATTATCCTATCCCAGCCTTTCTCAAGTAAGGCTACTTCGCATGCTCAGGAGGGAGTGCCTGAGGCATGGTCTGCCTCGGAGGCAGGTAGCTTTTGATCAGGAGGTGTGTTTTGCTCATTATAATGAGCAAAGTTTGCCTAAAGTTCATAATTTCTTCATCAATGCTGGAACAGCAGTTGTGATAAATCTTTCTTGACAGCAGCTGTGTGGTTATCTCTAGCAGCTCAGGCCCTTCCCCAGTAGTGGAGAACAGCACAGTCCTCTTCATACCACACAGTTCTCCATCCCAGGGTGTTTGCACCTTTTGTATCCATAGCGACAGCATTCCATACTTAGGAACAGCAACTGTGTCTCAGGCAGGCCGCTGCAGACTCATGTAAAGATGTTAGCCTAACTTTCGGGATACTTTCTTGTCCACGTCCCTGATGACAAGGTTGAGACAATGCTGATCTTCCAACTGACTCTCACAGTAGTAAGTCAAGTTTCTTTAAGAAGATTCTTTAAAAATGCTCCTAAAGACAATGTTTATTCTGTTGAGAAAAAGTATCAAAGAAAACTGCGTAAAAATATAATAGAAAAGTATAACAGAAGGTGAAAGCTGGAATCTAAAGACAGAAGAACTCAGGCGAGAGTAGCATGATATTTTGCAGGGGAGGGTTACTGACAACTGAAACAAGTTTCTTACTGTCTTGATGGTTTTGCTGTCTTGAACATCTCTTATTCAAGACTCAATGGATTTCTAGGGTAGATTGTAGCCATGATGAAGCAATCTGTAGGTACATAATGCAACAATTTACTGTGCTGTAGAGGTTGTATTTTATGCTCATTTGCTTTTGGACTCAGTCTCAAGAATTAAATAGTTTTTATCCTGCTGAAGGGTATACAACAGTGTGCCAGCAAGTTCACCCCAACTGCAATGGGAACACAAGATCCTCTAGCAGTTAACTCTATACATGTGTGTAGTACATAGACCTAAGACCACTATGTGGCAATCATTTCATTACCCAAAAATATATTTGTTGGCACGTGGTCCAGAAACCATAACAGACCACAGTAAATCAAACTGTCTTTATTTTCTCTTTGTGCTTTAGAAGCACCCAGTAAGTTTAATATTATAACGTATTTGGTTCTAAAACAAAGACCAGCTGGATTCACTATGTGCTAGGCTCTCTGATAGTCTTCAGACACAGATTTGCTAAAGGAGAAGGGGTATGATATTATCTTGTTTTCCGTTGACAATTTTGCACAGGATTTGGTAGGGCTCATGGAAAAAGCTTTAAACTAGATTTGAAGTGGGAAAGGGGTAAAACCAGGCTTGCTAGAGATAAGCTTAGGGGTGGCACATTAATGTTTGTGGGATGGCATGCTAGTGAGGTCCTTCAGTCTGCCATCCCAGTGGACGCAGGGGATGGAGTGCCATGTGATAGCAAAGACACAAGGGATATTGGTGGGCTAGAAATCACGGTAGCACCTGTGGATGGTCAGTCAGGAATTAAGCCTTCTCCCCCTAAATTCCCATTGATTTGGGGATCAATGGCTCAACTGAAGTGCAGTTGCCAATGTACACAGCAAGGGCAACAAACAGGAAGAGCTGGAAGCCATTGGAAAACTATGACATCATTGCCATCAGGGAAACACAGTGGGATGATTCACAGAACTGGAGTGCTGCATTGGATAGATATAAACTCTTCAGAATAGACAGGCCAAGAAGGAGAGGCAGTGGAGTAGCCCTGTATGTTAGGGAGTGTTTTAACTGTCTACAGGTTAATTATGGTGATGATAGGATTGAGCGTTTATGGGTAACAATTAAGAGGAAGGCCAACAAGACAGATAACGTGGTGGGAGTCTGTTATAGACCACCCAATCAGGGCAAAGAGGTAGGTGAAATAGTCTATAAGCAGTTGGGAGAAGTCTCACAATGACTGTCACTTGTTCTCATGGATAATTTCAACTTAACAGATGTCTGCTGGAAATACAAGACAGCAGAGATGAAATAGTGTAGGAGGTTCCTGGAGTGTATGGAAAATAACTGGTGAGTGAGCCAAGTAGGGAAGGCACTCCACTAAACCCGTGAACAGAGAAGTACTTGTGGGTGATGTGATGGTTAAGAGGCCACCTTGGGCATACTAATCATGAAAGGGTAGAGTTTTAGATTCTGGGGAAATAAGGAGGGGAGTCAGTAGAACTGCCATCTTGGACTTCCAGAGGGCAGACTTTGTCCCATTTAGAAGACTGGTTGACAGAGTCCTTGGAAGGCAGTCTTGAAAGGCAAAGGAGTCTCGGAAACTTGGACATTCTTCAGGAGGAAAATCTTTAAGACATAGGAGCAGTTCATCCAGGTGTGCCACAAAATGAGCCTGCAGGAAGGAAAGCTGGCCTGGATAAACAGAGAACTTTGGCTGGAACTCAGGAAGAAAAGGAGAGTCTATGGCCTATGAAAGGAGGAGCAGGCAATTCTGGAAGACTACAAAGATTTTGTGAGGCTGTGCAGGGAGAAAATTAGAAAGGCCAAAGCCTAACTATAGCTTAATCTGGCTACTACCATAAAATACAATAAAAAGTGTTTCTGTAAATACATTACTAACAAAAGAAGGACTAAGGAGAATCTCCATCATCTATTGGGTGCGTGGGGAACCATAGTGGCCAAGGATGAGGAAAAGACTGAGGTACTTAATGCCTTTCTTGCCTCAGTCTTTAATAGTAAGACCAGTTGTCCTCTCAGTGCCCAGCCCCCTGAGCTGGAAGACAGGGAGCAGAATGAAGCCCCTACAATCTGAGGGGAAATGGTCAGTAGTCTGCTACACCACTTAGATGCACAAAAGTCTATGGGGCTGGATGAGATCCAGCTGAGGATACTGAGGGAGCTGCCAGAAGTGCTCACTTACCAAACCACTTTCCATCATTTAGCAGCAGTCCTGGCTGCACAAAGAAGTCCCAGTCAACTGCAGGTTAGCACATGTACCACCATCTACAAGAAGGGAACTACAGGCTTGTCACTTTGACCTTGGTGCTGAAGAAGGTTATGGAGCACATCATCCTGAGTACCATCATGGACATATACAGGGCAATCAGGAAAATGGGCCCAGCCGGCACGGGTTTATGAAAGGCAGATCCTTCTTGACTAGCCTGATCTCCTTCTATGACAAGGTGACCCACTTACAGGATGAAGGAAAGGCTGTGGATACTGTCTACCTAGACTGTAGTAAAGCTTTTGACACTATTTCCCACAGCATTCTCCTGGAGTAACTGGCTGTTAATGGCTTGAATGGGTGTATGCTTCACTGGATAAAAAACTGGCTGGATGGCCAGGCCCAAAGAATGATGAATAGAGTTAAATCCAGTTGGCAGCCAGTCAAAAACAGTGTCCCCCAGGATTCAGTACTGGGGCTTGTTCTCTTTAACATCTTTATCAATGATCTGGATAAGGAAATTAAGGGCACCCTCAGTAAATTTACAGACAACACCAAGTTAGGCAGGTGTTACAATCTGCTTGAAGGTAGGGAGGCTTTACAGAGGATTCTGGACAGGCTGGTTCCATGGGCTGAGACCAGTGGTATGAGATTCAAGAAGGCCAAGTGCTGGGTCCTGTACTTGGGTCACAACAAGCCCGTGCAAAACTACAGGCTTGGGGGCCTCGGGGTGTTAGTGGACAGCTAGCTGAATGTGAGCCAGCAATGTGCCCAGGTGGCCAAGGCAGCCAACAGCATCCTGGCTTGTACTAGAAATAGTGTGTCCAGCAGGACTAGAGAAGTGATCGTTCCCCTGTACTCAGCACTGGTGAGGCCACACCTCAAATACTGCATTCAGTTTTGGGCCCCTCAATACAAGAAGGACATTGAGGTGCTGAATCATGTCCAAAGAGGGCAACAAAGCTGGTGAGGGATCTAGAGCACAAGTCTTATGAGGAGCAGCTGAAGGAGCTGGGATTGTTTAGCTTGGAGAAAAAGAGGCTGAGGGGAGACCACATTGCTCTATACAACTACCTGAAAAGAGGTTGTAGCCAGGTGGGGGCTGGTCTCTTCTCCCAAATAAGAGGCAATAGGACCAGAAGAAATGGCCTCAAGTTGTGCCGGAGGGGATTTAGATTGGATATTAGGAATAATTTCTTACAAGAAGTGTTGTAAATCCCTGGAACAGGCTGCCGAGGGCAGTGGTGGAGTCACTATTGCTGCAGGGATTTAAAAGACATGTAGATATGGCACTTAGGGACATTATTTAGTGGTGACCTGGCAGTGCTGGCTTAACAGTTGGGTTTGATGATCTTAAACATCTCTTCCAACCAAAATGATTCTATGATTCTATTAATATCTTTGTCATCATCCAGGATGCCATGCAAGATCTTTAATTCATTTCTCATGGAGCCCTGTAGTGATATCTGTATATCAGCAGCAGTAAATTGTGTTATGTCATCAGTAAGTCATTGTTCTACTACTTATTATGTTCAGTTTGGTACACATGACTCATTGAGTCATCAGTGACAACTCAGGATTTACAAACAGTGCTTCTTATGAGACCAGACATTTTCTGTGCTATCACAGCAGCACTATTTTAATCTCACGGGTGATTATATCTAGATTTGTTTAAGTCATCTCATTACTGCCTCACCATTTGCAAAGCAAATTTTCTGAAGGCTTTCAAGTCTGACTTCTACTGAGAGTGTATCTGATTATTAATTTAAAAGTTTTTGTTTCCTTTCTTGAATTTGAAGTCACTCCTTCACTAGCAACTTCCACTGATCTTTCTTATTTGACTTCAGTAAATGATGTACCAAACCTTTTTGGAACCAGATTATGTAGAATAGATGTTTTTGTGAACACTTCTTTTTGTTTCTCCAGGCTGTTATAGCATGCCACTTCTCTTAATCGTCTCCAGTCTCCCTGGGATGACTCTTTAGACAACACAGCTACTGAATATATGTGTGATTGGATTATGGAAAAACATGTTAACTTTTCCAGGAAGGTATCTACTTTGGGTACTATTATTTGAAGTGCTGCTATTTGTGTTAGTCTCTACTTTGTCATTTACTCAGATGAATACATTTTTCAGTTAATTTGTGCTAGGCTATTCACCAAGTATGTAAGTTCCAGTCTTGCTAGAAAAATATTTTCCTTTTTTTTATTTCCTTGCCATAGTTTGAGAACTGTTTAATATGCTCCTGCTGTTCATCCAGAGTCATAGTCCAAGTTGTGGCATCATTTCCATCTGCTAGCATGTCTGCCATTTTCCTGCAGAACACTTCTGGTTCATCTGAAATACCACAAGAAATGTTGTTGTTATCCAAAAGTGTATCACTTTTACTCATTAGTGATGTGAAAATAAGTAGATGTAAAAATTGATGTTGTGTTTCCAAAAGAAGGAGGGTCAGATTCTGACACCAGCTGAGCAGACCATAATGAGCTGAGTCATATGGTGAAGCATGATGTTATCTGTAGTGTGTGGAAAAGGTTTATAAGCTACACGAGTCCCTGGTTGATAAGCTCAAGTACTAGCTTCCCTTCATCCCTTAGAAGCATTATGATATCTGATATGTAGCAAAGGCAGACTACAACTTCTGCAGAAATGCAGATATCCCTTGACAAGGGCTGAAGGAGTCTCACAAGAACTTTGATGCACATTTAAATAGGAGAGCAGTCAGCAAGTACAGAGGATGCATCATGTACATTTATTGAAGAAAATGTGGAAGCAATTGGTAATTATTCCACTATTCAAAATCTTGTCCCTATGCTGCAATAGCTACATAAATATTGTTTGGTTTCTTGCCGTTTCTACCGTGTTAAGTATTAAAGCCAGATCCCCATCTACTGAGGCTGCTTTAAAATGTATGACCATAAGCTTCACTATCAAAACAAGTGAGAATCTAGCTGATAATATTTAAGCAGATAAAGCAGTTACTACATTTTCCACACACACACACCTGGCAGTACATAACTTCCCTTTCCTTGTTATTTTTTAAAAAGACATACATAGAATTAGAACAGCTTTTACAGTTCTCTCTCTTAATTAACTAGCACAATTTGTCATTAAGTGTCACTGAAGTTATGGCTTGACCATATGAGCTTGTCAGTGACTGACATCTTCTGTAATGCACTAGACAATGATACCTGTCCTCACCAGTGCTGTTATCATGTAGGTGCACTGGTAGGATTTCTGGGTGTGTTTCCTGTATCAATATGCTAACCACACTTCCCAATGGACAGAATTTCCAGTGTTCTGGAAATTCTGGGAAAATGATGGAGAGGAAGTATTACCAGTCTTACCAAAACAGCAGCACTCAGCTTGGTCATTTAGCCTGTTATGAGGGATAATTTGCTTGAGAGATTTGATCATGCAACAAAAGCTAGGCTGAGGAGTAACACTAGAGCAAGAGTACAGGCTACTTCGGCCATAAAGGCATAACCAAGAGAAGAGAAGCCTATAAAATGATTGTAGAGAGTTAAACTTTTATATATTTATCTATCTCCAGACCCTTGGCAAACTTCATTCCAGCCTAGAAAACATGTCATGCCATTGTTTAAGCTGTCTTAAGTCCCTTTGGGCTACAATGGTGTTTTGCCAATTACGTGACTTAGCATAAAGAACATGACCATCAGCAGAAGACAGATACGTAAACAGATGTAGATTTTATTATCTCCATGGAGTGCAGGAATGGTATAACATATCTGGCAACAGAAGAAATAAACCTGCTTACCACGGGTGATATAACAAAAGGGAAAACAAACTGAACCACAAACTCAGTAACAGAAGGGAAAAGGAACCAAACAGCAAACTCAACATCAGAGGGAGAAACCAGCCATACCCTGAATACCACCATAGCCATGCACAGACCACCCTGGCAAATGCCAGAGAGGTGCATTAGCAGGACATGATACATTCCACAGAAATACATGATCAAACTGCAGCAGATACCAAAGGTATAGACAATCAAATCCATTACCCGTGTCCTATCTGGTGTTCTCATCCTGTCTTGATGTTGCTGGGGAGTCCCAGTTGCAGCAAGCAGTCAAGGGGCCTTTCAGGTAACTGGGGAAATCCTGCATGGTGCATCCACCCAGAGGTCAGCTTCTGAAGTTCACTGCAAGCAGGCCCAGCTTTTATACTGTTGAATCAACAACTCAGGTTGCATAGGCAATCCTCAAAAATAACTTCAAAAGCAGGACACCTGCTATTTTTCCTCCTTATCATGTTTTGTCCAAGGCTGGCCAAGCCTGGGAAGAAACTCAAAGAGGAGGAGGCACCTCTACCTGTTTTGGTCCTAAATCATCTGTTTCTCAGGATAGCTGTACATCTGTTCTTACAGCTAATCAGCTAGTTTCCCAGCAGAGAAGAATCCTCTGCTGGTTTCAGTCATACTGTCCGGTTGTGAGATTCATCCATATGTCAACTTTAATGCAGGGCCTATTGCTCTTCAAATAGACACATATATTTACAAGTAGTATAACCAGGATGTTCCTTTCTACCTTTGCCTGCCATTGGGATGTCACTTTGACAGCAGTTTGTTAGTGAGGCTGAGTCTATCAAAATCACATAACCAGTGTTTGTGATAGTGGTTTTCTTTCCCTAGTCTTTGAAGCTCAACTACAGCTATATAGGTGGCTGGATGTCCACACATTGTACAAGCCAGAAAAATTTAAAAAAAAGGTCATTTCAACAGTCTGAAATAATTATACAGATATCTAGGGAATGAGAAGATAAAGTCCAGCCAGTAATAACTAATTGACCTTAATTCATTAACCATTGCATAGAATAGTGCATGTACAATCACTGTAGTCACTTCTCTCTGTCTCGTAGACAGAGAAATACAGACAGCCACAAAATGCTTAGGAATGTGACTGCTTGCATCACTCCTGGCTGCCTAAGGTTGAAAGGACAGTCTTGTACCTAGCCCATGAGAACCAGAGCAAGAAGATAAGCAAAGGAAATGCTTGGCAATGATTTCAAAGCGACAACATTTTGGGAAATAGCAGGTCTGGATAAGTAGGATATTTTCAAGGAGGAATCCACAGATGTCAATTTTGCTGCTCACCTGGTGGATAGTTTTCAGGAGGTCCTTTCAGTTCTCTATTATATATTTCCACCATCTGTACATAAGGATTAAAATGTCTCTCTAGAGTGCTTTAAGATTCATGAGAGCTGGAAAGATGATTTTCACAGTACTTACCCACAAAAGATACATTGCAGGCAAAGAAAGATGCCTCAAGCCTCCAATGATGCCATGCTAATCAAGGGTCTATTCCAAGCACGACTTGTTCCATGGCTTTGTATAAAATTAAATCTACCAGTCAGCTGAATTTATTGACCCTGTGAAAACAGAAACTTAATTTCTTTCCCTATGATGTCATTGCTTGAGATTTCTTTTGTAACATAAAGCCATAAAAATATATATAGCCTCCTAGCCATTTGTCTCAACAAAAGCTGCCATCTAGGCCTGACATCAGTGTTTATAGCAGCCTCTTCACTTCAAATTCTGACAAGAACATGCTATTCATGTATCATCAAAAGACAGATGCAAACAACTTAGCCAGTGAATATGTTTTAATATCGTACATATGGTAAGGTGTCAAAATTTACTAGGCAGATACTTGATGGGTATCAACTTGTAAGCAACAACATTTCACCCTTGAGAAATATCTTGATGCTGTTTAATAGTGTTCCTTTAACAGAAAGGAACTTTATTTGAGAGTCACAGAAAAAATATTTGTTAATACCACAGTGATGGCCCAAAAACAATAAGGTACTTAAACATGGTACAGAGGGCCAGACACAGATTTGTGCTAAGCACCAAGAGAAACTCTCATCCATTAATGTCAGCCAATGCACTCACAGACTACATCACTGGACAGGAGAGCAGCTGCAGAATTTTCCTGTTTATGCACAGCTGCATCCAGCCTCTTTGGATAACCGCTCTGATTTATAAAGGGTAGCTCTTCCCTGTTAATTTAGTGTTAGGTTGTGTTATTCTAGCCAGTTTGCTTTTTCAGTTCTACTGGTGTACTAGTGAAGAAGTGACACAATGTACTTAAAATACCAGCAGTAACTGGGTAACCAAAAAGGTTTTGCTTTAGACTAATAAAAACAAGAAGTATTTAAGACATCCTTGGATAAATGAATACAGGGTATTATTATAAAGTGGTCATTCATTATAAGAGAAGACTAAACTCAATGGCCTAGCAAGCCTCATCCTGTTCAAGGTGACTGTGAGACAAGAATCAAGGCCAAAAATTTTACCAAATAGGTAAAATGAGTATATCTTCTGAAATAGTTCACAGAATTCTCTAAATTTGTCTCAAAAACAGTATTTCACATATCCTTGTTCCATCATTAATTCCAAACAAAATTAATATTTATGACATTTAAGTCTTGCCAGTTACAGTTCATGCATGAAACCTTGGACTATTTGTCTGTGATTTCAATAGGTGCAGGGTTTCACCCCATATTCCTGACATGCTGTAACATGATTCAAGGTATACCGCAGAGTTGTCACGAAAAAAGAAAAAAAAGGGGGAAAAAAAAAAAAAAAAAGGAAAGAAAAGTACTTTTCTTTAAAAAGAAAAAACAACCAATGACCTTTCTATTTCCCAAATTTTCCCATGTTAAGTAGAGTATTTCTGTTGGTATTTGATGAAGTGCAACATAAAACTGATTAATTTTAAAATAAAACTGGTTATTTTAAAAAACTAGCTCTAATCAGAAGATATCACTTCATATTATTTGGCTGATATTTCAGCAGCAAATAGTGAGGTTTCTGTAATGGAGAAAAAGCATCAAATGTGTGCTTTGTAGGTTTGTCAACAAAAATGGTTTTACTAATTGTATCATGATCAGATAATACTACATTTGGGTATAATTTTGCCAAGTGTCTAGTTTCTTGGTCTGCACATAGGACCTCTGGACTGCCATACAAAACTTGAAATCAGTTAGAACTAGAGTAAGAAAACTCAAACTGAAGGCTTTTTCCAGGAATACAAGGACATATGTAGGACACTGGCATGGAGCAATGAAGTTCTTCACAGAAAGAGGTGGTAGATCTAAATGTCTTAATGTAGCTGAGCAGAGAGACAACAGCTTGGGTGTCAAAAGTTGTAAGACTGTGATGGGTGGCACTGAACTAAAATGAATCTGGCTGAGCAGGCTGAACAGAGCACTCCACCAACACAGCCTGGCTGCTGACAGTTTACAGACCACAGATCCACAGGTCGAGTCTGAACACCTGTGGAGGCTATCGAGTTCAATCTGGGATCAGCTACAACATCTTGCATAGGGTTATATTGGGTTTTTAACATCTCCAAGGTTGGAGACTCCACAACCTCTCTGAGCAATGTTCCAGTACTCAGTCACCTTCACATAACCCGCCCCCCTCACCTTTTTCTACACCTAAATGGAATTTCTCATATATCAATTAGTTCCCAAAGCCTTTTGTCCTGTCACTGGAAATCCCAAAGAAGATCCAGGCTCCATCTTCTTTACTGACCCCACCATCACATTCACAAGACCAACCCTGAGCCATCTCTTCTTCAGGCTGAACAGCCACAGCTCTCTCCACCTCCCATTGTATGATCTATCTCTGCACATTACTGCACTGTAGTCCATAGCATAGCTGTGCCCTGAAGGAGATTTTTTAAATTACATCTTACTGGAATCTTAAATTTGCAGCCATATAGGTCCTGATCACTAGGATCCAGGTACAATAATTTTATAAATCCTTTTCTTTAAATATCAGGACAACATTATGTGAAGAGGAAGTAAAAGTTCAGGGCTTCTGTATGTAACAGACAAATATCAGGGGCCGTGCTGGAAGTTAGTGATTTCCTGAGAAATGTATGCCTGAAGCTGAGGATAAAATTTCATCCTGTGCACATCTGTAGACTCCTTAGTCCCATATGTAAGCAAGAATTTTTTTTTTTTTTTAACTGATGTCCTAAAAACTCCTTTTCTCTTCACCTTCTTTCATTCTTTGGATTATGGGTTCCTTCTTCAAGCCATGTCTGGCTATGTCTTCTGGATAGAGTTCAGAGACTGGGAAAAGAACCAGTTATGCTGGTTGGTTAAATCTTTATTGTTTTCTCTTCCGGTTTCAAGACCATGTTACAGAAGTCTTGAAATGCATTATAAGCATATGTACTCTTTGTGAATGAATGAGGCTGGATGGGCAGTTATCCAACAATGACTGTGCCTAAATGCAATTCTGACCCTAACCACTTCACTGCAGTGCTGTAACAGGGCGGCATCCTGTGGGCACTGAGCCATGGCTTAAAAAAATATGAGTCTGCTTTCAGCCCTTTGGGGATTTACAGTTCTTACCAACATTTAGTCGCTAGATGTCAGGGCTTTCTCTGGCGGTACCCATCCTAACCAAAATATTGTTCTTTCATGCTTCAGCGTACTGCAGGCGTTTCTTATCTGCTCTGAGCCCCAAATGAATGGCCAGAGTATGCTGGTGAACATTGTCAATGCAAAGTTAAAGTAATGATTTTGTTTATTTGAGTATATGAAAAGGTAGGAGCCTTCACATAAAATTTTTGCTATAAAGCACAGTGCTTAATAACATGAGCTGCCTAAGAAAATAATTGAAAATACTGAGCTCTTTGCAGCAGCATGCCTCAGTAACTGTAGTGGCTTCAGTAATTATCTGAAGGGTGCACTGCGCACCCTGAGAAAACCATCCTTGACCCCAGAATTGGACTATGTTACAAGGCTTTCACTCTGTAGCACTGTATACTTGCAAAATTTAGAGAGTCAATAGCTGTGTCCTTGCTGCCCTATGGGGACTGTACTCTGATACAATGAGGCCAGTAAAGCTAGCAAAAAACAAAACAAAGTAAGGACTATTCTTTGGCCATCAGACCCATAGCCCAGCCTGTCTCCTGTCCCTAGAAACAAGCTCTCTTCCCCTCCCAAACCAGGGACTCCGAATCCAAAACTCACACTGGAAATAAAGCCTGGCAGGAGCTACACCTCCAGCAGTGCAAAGCAGCATTTGAGAGAGGGATGGTACCACAGTCCAGGCAAGCATGCAGGCCATCACACTGTCAGGCCAGCCAGGTGCCAGGACATGAGCCTGTGCTTTGAGTTTAGTTAATTAACTACTAACAGGGGCTGTGACATGGCTAGCGTAACAGCCTGGCCATAACAGCATGGCTGCTGATGTGAGGGATGTGTCATGTTGACATTGCAAGCCTGAGGCTACCTTCAGGAACAGGTGTGCCTGCCGGGTGCCTAACACACAGCCTGCCCAGTGAATGCGGAAGAGACCGGTATTGCCTTTTAAGCTGTGAATCATTGTCTCTGTACTGATAGCCTGGGTTTCTACCTCCATCCTGGCTCAAGTGTGCACACAGCCTGTTTCCTGTCACCTCAGACACTGTGTCATCCCTCAGTAATCATATTTTCTTCTGTGTCTGCTGTCACTGAACGAGGTCAAGCTGTTCTTTGAAAAATATGCAATTTAGCTCTTAAGGTCAGAGAGGTCTCCGTCTGTATGTCAGTAGCTTCTAATCCTACTTTGGAAAGTTAATTCTTTTTTCCTTTGATTGCTGCTCTCATTTTATTAGCATTTGCACTTGGATTTCTACTTAAATCATAGTTACATCCTATGTGTATGTATTTACCTTTCATATATTTTAATTGCTCAAATCATTATTAAATTTTTATAGCAGTAGTATGGTTTCATTTCCATACCCATCCAGGCTTACTATCCCTTTCACAAAACACAACACTAAGATCCAGATATTCAAAGATGATTTGTATATTTGTTGAGAAGAATTTGGAGTATAACCCCATATGTATTTCACACAGGCTGCTAAACAAGTGACACACCTCCCACATTGATCAGGACTAAAACAAAGCCATTGACAGAGGTATAGAAGCTTCCAAAGGCTGGTGCCACTCCCATGAGTCATTTGTGGTACAAAAACTTAATATTCTTGTATATTTTCATAAATACACACACATATACACATACAGCAATCTGTACGGACACAACCTGTACACATCCTCAACATTATGATGTTTTAATTGCACTTGCATTAAATTGTCTGAAAACCGACTATTCTCCTGACATAATAAGACATGAAAACAAGTAGTCAAAGAAGAGATGGACAATACTATAGAAAGAAGTATTCTTTTTTTTTTAAATACTCAGACCAGAAACTTTATAATAAGCACATACGTTTTTAAAAGCCTCTGAAATTTGGGAGTGGAAAGGCAGCCATCAGGCCTTATGGGACTGTCATCACTATGCATAGGCTTCCCTTCCCTCTCTAGCACATGTGGTCCTAATTGCTGTGTTGGCAAGACCATGAAGCTGGATTCTTCATGAACTGGCTCTAACATTGGCAGACATTTACTCATCCACTGCTAACAGTTTTTAATGGAAAATCTGTATCCATTCATGCTAGAAAAATGCTTATGTTAAAAGAGAGGAAAATTAAGGAGAGAAAACCAGATATCAGTACCTTTTCCAGCTGCCAATAGTAGATGTTCTACTACTTCATTGGCATTTATTGTATGAAATTTGAGGACAAAACAACGAATATGATCAAACATTTAAAAACATTTTGCAGAATTGCACATAGTTTTGACCGTATTTAAGATTCTGTATTTGTTACAACTTGTAAAGCACGTGATTATAAATTCAAAAGTTGTTTATACCTTACTCAAACCTATGAGGAGGATACACTGGGAGTAACTTTATCCTTGCAGAATGGTAGATGCCACATGACTAAGGCACATATCCCAGACAATATATAAACACTTCATTCATGGTTGCTGTGCATAACATACACTCGTTTGACCATTGGAATATTAATACTCAGTTAGAGGCTGACTTGTCTTTGTAATCGGGAATTTGCCTACACTGCACAGCTCCAAACACTGTCCTGGTATTAAACACTTACTACATCACCTCTGCGTAGACAGATATTTCTGAAACCACAAGAAGATGGGAATTATGAAGAGAAGTCGGTAATCTTTGTTACTCATTGTGATGTGAGAGATCACATTCAAATCTCTCATATATTAACTTCAAGCAGAACTTTGTGTCTTGTAGAATTAGCCAAAGTTGAGTCTATAGCTGAACATAACAGTTAGTAAGACTGGTACAAAGTAAGAGTAGTGCAGAAAACTATGTGGGTGAGAGAAAACACAAGTAGCATATGTTAAAAAGGGCAGATTGGTCTGCAAAGAATTTACAGCTGGAGCTCCCCAAGGGTCACTCTCCAGGCCAATATTATTTCACATTTTCAATATTGAATTTGGCACAAGTAGTAAAAATGGTCTAGCGAAATTTGGTGACACAAGCGTCGTCAAATATAGATGGTTATATATAAATTGCCAGAAAAATCAAATTACTTGAATACTGAAGTAATAAAAATGGGATTAAATTAGATTATACACTTATAGACTTGAAGCAGAAGGTTTTTCTCACCTTTCCAGTGGTTCATCCATCAGCAAGGAAAAAAGAAGAGTACCAGGGCCTATAAACACTGGCTTAGCACCATAGGTGATTTTCCATATTGGGAAAACTTGAGGGATCCTAAAGTCCATCCAGAAAAATATTACCAGAAAAACAGAGAAGTATGAATTCATTTATACAGTGAAAAAAGAGTCATAGTGAAAGATGCATGGACGAGGGTTACTGCAATTTACAGCAAAGAGAATTCTTATTTGCAAAGGGCTAGTAGAAGAGATTTGTTGTCTAACTTAGAAAAAGCAAAGTTTAGAACATATATGATTGCTAGCTGTAGATACATGAGGTGCACAAATTCCAGTAAAGAAAGAAACTTTTTAAGTCAAAGGACAGCGTTGGCAAAGGAGTATAAAATGATAAATTAATACTTTTTGAATAATTTTATAAAGGCTGTTTGGCAATCAAAGCAGTGAGGTTCTGGAACTGTTGCCAGTCATATAGTCCATGTGGTAAAATAGCTTTAAAACATTGTTTGATTGTTCGATAAAACAGATCAGAAGACAGAGTTACCAGCAATGTCAAGGTGCTCAATTCAAAGATTCAAAGTCTTCAGCCCTGGGAACAGAGCGCAAACTTGAAACTTTGTTTCCCACCTCTTCTCAGCATCCTTTGCCACCAGTTCTCAATCACAGCATATTTGTTCCCGTCGCTACGTGTAAATGTCAAGCTGCTATCTTATCCATTGATGGTCTGTAGTTGGAGTTTCCATATCTTGTTCTGACATGTGCTCTGACCTATTTGTAAGATTAGACCATGCAGTCAAACTGGAAAAAAAATGTGCATACATAGTCTGCTTAGACATTAAACTACTTTAAAGAAACTGGACCAAAGCAACTTGTCCAAGATTACATGGGAAGTCTGTTTCGAGGTAGAAAATCAAGTCTAAACCTGATAGTCATATTTCTGTGGGAATTCACTGGGGACTCTGAAGAACTATGTTCAAATCTCTTTGTAAGAGCACTCTTACATCTTGGATGAGAAATGTTACCCTAGGTCTGAAAATTCTTTTAACAACATCATGATAAACAGATTTGTTTCCTATTTTATAAATCGCTGTTTTCCAACAATATACACTTTATTGAAAATATTCCAAACAGCTTTTACTCCAACGTCCTAACCACTGGCTTCTGGGCTGTTTTGGAGAACAAGTAAGACTGTCTCTTGCATTTTAAATTAAATATTTCAAAGGATATCATTTTTATTCTACTACAAAATGAAACCAAATGTTCAACTGTTACCATATTTCTTAAAACAGTATTCTTATTTTCCAGCTAGAAACATTCCAGCTGCCGTTTGATTCACTAGACCATACTTCTTATGGGTAAATGAAATGAAGTAAATTACAAAATTCTCAGAAAAGCTGGTATCAGTGTTTCTACAACATCTTTGTGGCTGAGGCTCAGCACTAGTTTCTTAATGAAACTGTATTGGTCATTTAGGGTAAATGGAATGTCATATTTAGTACGGACATTTCTTTTTAAACTCTATTATTCCTTTTAGTCACAATTACTTTTCCAAGGATCAAACCTAAACAAAATGTCTCTATTTTGGAAGCTTAGTGCTTCAAGGGAAGCATCAAAAAAGCAGTGCTTGCACTTCAAGTCCAAGGCTGAGCTTGAAAAATTTCAAAGACTGTCAGTGTTGTGCCTCATTACACTTAAAATATCAGCTCAAAGAAATAAGAGGCTTCCCAGGGAAATACACCTTTCTGATATGTTTCTGGGTCTGGACCCAGTAGAAAATACATGTGCACAAGTAACAAGGCTGACAAAATCCTATGACAAAGGAACCTTTTTTAGACCCATTACAGATGACAGACACAATGATGTATCAACTTACAGTGACATCGCAACATTATGCTGGAAAGCAAAAGCCAAAAGCAAGGACCCTTAGCACCTATAATCACTGTCCATATAATGGAAAAGATGAAAAAAACTACATAGCAGTAACCTACATTGCTCAGTCTTGGCATCACTGCTGTGGAGTCTTCAGTGATATGAAATGGCTACACGGTGTATTTGATGATGTAGGTAACCTGATCTTCCTTTTCAACAGAGCAACCTCACACAGGTAGAAAGCATCCTCATGGAAGACTAAAAAGGATTCAAAAATTACCTTCAGTCATAACAGCTTTGGTGGAAACATCCCAAGTCATCTTTCTTTTTTTTTTCATCTTTGTTGAAATCTCAAGCTTGGTAAAGGAAATGCCAAAATATGGCATAGCTGTGAAATGTAATCATCTATGCTTTAAGGAATCAGCAAAGGCTGTGGTTAAAAAAGAATCTTGGTAGTCAACACTAGTCAGCATCATCTGGAAGGTAATGCTCATGCCTTCCAGGCTCACCAATTGGCCTTGCAAGCAGCTAAATGTCTTTGTTGGTGCAATAGGGTGGTGCTAAGTAAATTATACACTGAACGGGTAGCACTGCCTAGTATTAAGGCTGCAAACATTTCCTGTTATAAGACATAGTTGCTAAACTAACTGTTTAGGTTGAAATTTTCCATGCATGGCATTCGCCTTATGAAGAAATCCTTTGGAAAATTTCAGCCAAAATGTTTCTGCTGTGAAGCAAGAGAAAAACATGCTATTTTTTGCAGTTGAAAAAAACAATCCTGTAACCTTTACTTTGGCAACTCTTGTGCCCTTCTCTTATGTTGGAACAGGAGCTTGACATCTGGCAAAAGGGTGGCCTGTGTGTCACTGATGTGCTTTTTGCTATCTGTATGAGAAACCACTCATAATGTAAATCTTTGAAAAGTCTGATTTGTATGAACTCACTAGAAGTTTGCTAAATCTTGACCACAAAAATGCCAGAAGTTTCTGTTCTTACTGAGCATACTCAAGCTGCTCCCCCTTTCTGAAGCTGTCTGTCTATATGTCATTCCCACAAAATAATAGGCTGTGTTGTTTCTCCTTTTATTTGAATGACTCATTCATTAACTCCAGTATGGGACTGTGCTGCCATCCCATATATGCTTGGAGAATTCTGGGCTTTTCTTAACATGGTTATTTCCAGGCTGGGATGGAGCCAAGCATCAGAGGAAGAATGGGAAGGGAGAAGAATGAAGGTCCTGTCTTCTTTACTGTGAATGATCCACTTGCTGAAACCCAGCAAGTGTCAAATGAGAAGATGTCTTATGCAAAGGCACCCAGGAAAGGGACTGAACATAGGACACTACAAAAATGTAAGTGGAACAAACAAGAGTGGTGGATGTTGCTGCAGAGCAGAGACTAGTAGAAGATGAGAACTCAGACTGGATGGTCAGAAAACTCTAACTTGAAACCAAGGAAAGAAATCTAGAGGCAAAACAAAATCTGTGTGAAATGTAGGCTAAAAGAGACTGGATGGCAGAGTTGCATTTCTTGTAACTATAAATTAGCAGGACAAATGAAAGGATGTTTGGGTTAAAAAGCAGGAGCCTATGAATAGTAAAGTCTAGATGACAATCTTATAAAGGAGCCAAATTTCTGAGGAAAATAATGTTCCTGAGGACAAAACAACTCCTTTAGCACCAAGTTCCCTTTTTAGCATGGAATAAGAGATCCTACAATGATCTGTCAAGGCCACTACCACTGTATGTCATGTTTCTGTACCACCAGTCCACACTTAGGATAACAACCTATTATTGCTATCCCTCACTTCATTAGCTCAAGCACCAAAGGTATAACACATTATGCAGGAATCCACACATCAATTAGTAAAAAATGTTAGGGAATCATAAACTGAAAATTATTTATGATTTCTGATCTAAAAGTTGCAGATTTTCTGGCAATCCATTGTGTAATGTGGACATTACACAATGAAATGTATAGTTTTCACTTTGCTTTTTACACCCTAAGCAAATTGCATAAAGATGATAAAAGAAAAATCTAAAGTTGAAAGGTTTTTAACCAACTATCTCCATTATTATTCAATTTTGCTTCTTTATCAATGTAAGCCTTCCTTATGCACTAAATGAAGTAAGTATTCTGTATGAAAAATAGTAAATGATGATTGAAATGACCGTCACCTCCCAACATATAAGCATAACAGGGCAACAAAGCTGGTGAGGGATCTGGAGAACAGGTCTTATGAGGAGTGCCTGAGGGAACTGAGACTGTTTAGTTTGGAGAAGAGAAGGCTGAGGGGAGACCTTGCTACTCTCTACATCTACCTAAAAGAAAGTTGTAGGGAGGTGAGTGTTGGTCTCTTCTCCCAAGTAACTAGTGATAGAACAAGACTAAATGGCCTGAAGTTGCACCAGGGGAGGTTTAGATTGGATATTAGGGAAAAATTATTTACCGAAAGAGTGGTCAAGCACTGGAATGGGCTGCCCAGGAAGTGGTGGAGTCACCGTCCCCGGAGGTGTTAAAAAAACACGTAGATGTGGCACTTCAGGACATAGTCTAGTGGTCATGGTAGTGTTGGGTTGATAGTTGGACTTGATGATCCTAAGGTCTTTTCCAACCGTAATGATTCTATGATAAACTGGGCAAACTTTTTCAGTCTTTCATGATTTTGAGTGATTTTAGAACTTGAATTTAAAGTTTAAGGCTCTATTTTAGCAGGAACTTTTCATCTATCTCTTCCTTGTCCAAGTAATAGACCAATAGGGTTACTAGATTAAAAACGTAAGGGTCAGAAATGTTCAAAGGTTAAACTTGGCACATAACCTTAACTCTGCCCAATGCTATGTAAGTAACACAACAGAGGTTTTTCCCCTTAGCAACTCATTATAAAATAGTTTTGAATTTCTGTTACGTAATGTACAGACAACCTAAGCCTTTGACTTTTTTCTTCTTAGTTTGTCTTATTTGTCTTCTTAATTTATCCACTTCAGCATCTACTATAGATATATGTCTAAGAGCACTGAAATTCATCACTTAAATGTATAACAAAATGTCTATCACAGATTTAGGTGGATCTACATGTTCTTGTACTGTAATGTAGTAATTTTGTGTATTTGTAAACTGCATTTGTTCTGCAGTCTTTCAAGATTCAATAACTGTCAGATTAGCGAGGGGCAAAAAGAAATGTCAGTTGTGAAGAATAATGTAATTTAAATCCTGTACGGAATTTATGCTAGGAAGTATACCACTAAATATTGTAATAATTCACTCATTTGAAAAGTATTATGAAAACCTTATGACGACTTATGGCAGCGTTAAGACTAGAGAGTTTAGCAGTGTTTTTTAATAAGAATTTTAACTGTCTGTTGCCAATAAATGTTATATTTTACTCATTTAATACTTAAAAAAAATCTTGGTATCCATGTGATATATATAATACATGATAGTGGGATACAAATTAGTGAAACAGCTTCCTAGACTGCTCATTACTGTGTATTTATCACAGAATCCCAGTGTGATTGAGGTTCAAGGGGACCTCTGGAGGTCATCTGGTCCAAATTCCCTGCTTAATCAGAGCCACCTAGAGCCAGTTGACCAGGTTTGTGTACAGATAGCTTTTGAATATCTCCAGATACAGAAACTCTATGGTCTCTCTGGGCAACCTGTGCCAGTTCTCAGTCACCCTCACAGTAAAAAAATGTTTCCTGATGTTCAAAGAGAACCTGCATTTCAGTTCGTGCCCATTTCCCCATGTTCTGTCACTGAGCACCACTGAAAAGAGCCTGGCTTCATCTTCTGTATACCCTCCCTTCCTATAGTGTACCTATGTACATTAGTAAGATGCCTCTCATACATAGGGGAAGAATTGTTCGTACCTCTGAATGAAACCATAAAGGAAGAGTATATGCATATTTAAAATCCCCTGTATGCTATTTCCTTCAAATACTTTGACCACTCAAGTGAATGAATTTCAAATGTCAATAACATTGTCATCCTTCTGGTAGCTTTTGGAAAGTGAAAAATAAATAGCTTGCAGATTCAACCTAGCTATATTTTTTCTTCTTAAATCTTATTATGGATTTTTAAGCAAACTTATTTTTAAAAAAAACCTATATGTTCAGAGTTTACTTCAGCATTTCTAACAAAGGTATTGCAAATGAACTTTCTGCCTAATTTTTTTTTAATGGCCAAATAAAGTTTTGAATAGTGGGAAGCTGAATGCAAATGTTACCACATCCCAAAAATGTGTGTGGTTCTGGGTGTCTGCTTTCTAGAGTAACAACAATTGCCACATAAGTGCTTAAACATGATTTTCTTAAATTATATACTGAAATGCTATAAATTACACTTGCATATGACCACTGCTATATAGACTCAGAAAACCATTTCTGACTGAAATGAAAATACTTCAACACTTGATTTGCTGCCAAAAGGGACTGTAAACAGGTATGGTCACAAAACATTCTAAATACAAAACAGGCACTGCTCCAGCCTGTGTTGCCATCCTCAGATTTATTTCATGTGGTACCTTGAAATAACATCAATAAATTCTAACTGACAGCCTAAGCTTTCTTAGGAAACTCTCTTTTCCTGAGAATTTTGTATAATGTTTAGCCATTCCTCTTTGGTTGCACATGCTGTGCCAGCACCCCATATGGCTACTTAAGAGATGGAGATCTTCTATTCTGGACAAGAAGAGAAGGCACTACTGCAGAACTCACAATTGCACACCACAGCCCAAGAAAATAAATATTTAAGTACAGTCATGAGTTTTATATCTTATTCTTTTCCCTCAGAACTGTCTAATCTGCAAATAAGTTTTAATTATGACCTTAATAAACCAGTGTTATTGTATCCCTGTGTTCATGTCTAGCAATAAAGTGATTTCTGTGTGGTCTAACAAGGATAGTGAACATGATCCTTTGGGAATGGTGAATGAATCAAAGGAGAGAAATGGCAAACTTTCAGAGTGACTTTTGAAGTAGGAATCTGCAGGCAACATCATGTAGGAATGAGGCAGGAATAACATAGGCTGATATAAGTATTGTGGACATTCATATCTACCACTGTACTATGCTGCCTCATTAGGTGACAGATAATCAGAATCTGCTTGGCAAGAAACAAAAGAAGTATTGAAATGGCTTCTGCCACAGGGAATATAGGTTTTCATAAACACGTCACTCTCTTCTTGATTTCACTGACCTCTACCGGGATTATGTCAGTAGCCAAGTGCTGCTGAAATAAAAGAGCACTATGAAAAGTGTTACAGTGTCATTACCTGAGAGAATAGATAACTTAATCCAGTCACAGAATGTCTTTTATGCTGTTTTTCTTATACTACCCATACTCTTCTCATCATTCATGTTGCCTCTCCAGTTGTAATTCCTGTACGTGTAGCTGGACAGTAAGTCAGCTTTAATTATGTTCTGGTTAGCAGACTCAGTGGGAAGCATCTTGCCTATGTAGACAGATGCACATAATCACCATGAGGTCTGCCTGGCTTTTATTGGGGAATAGAGCTGATGGTGCACTGGAAACCATTCCTACGCAATAGCGTAGGACCAGCTTTGTTGGCCCAGTTTTCCCTCCTGACAGGAGGGATGTATGAGTACAACCACATGCAAATGTTTCTAAATAGCTTCTGGATCAAAGCTGGCTTGGACCCATGAGCCTAAACTCTGGAAGAGTTGGTTTGTGATTTATTGCACCTGAGTACAACCCCATGCAACGCTACAGGCTTGGGGAAGTGTGGCTGGAAAGCTGCCTGGCAGAAAAGGACCTGGGGGTTTGTCGCGACCGGTTTCCCACAGGGTTCTAACTGACAAGCAGCTGAACATGAGCCAGCAGTGTGCCCAGGTGGCCAAGAAAACCAATGACATCGTGGACTGTATTAGAAATAGTGTGACCAGCAGAAGCAGGGAGGTGATTGTGCCCCTGTACTCAGCACTGGTGAGGCCACACCTTCAGTATTGTGTCCAGTTTGGGGCACCTCAATACAAGAG
>JAVSBS010007736.1:0-10326 GCA_033124195.1 Coracias cyanogaster | reverse complement strand
CTAGGCACTGGAACAGGCTGCCCAGGGAAGTGGTGGAGTCACCATTCTTGGAGGTATTCAAAAAACAAGCAAAATGTGGTGCTTTGGGACATGTTCTAGGGGTCAGGGAGATGTTAGACAAAGGTTGGACTTGATTATCCTAGAGGTCTTTTCCAACCTAAATGATTTGATGATTCTATTATTCTTTTTTTTATTCCTTTTCTAGTTGACATACCTGCAGAAGCCCTTATTATTATTCTTTTTATTGCTTGCCAAGTTCAATTCCAGTTGTGCCTCGACATTCCCGATCCTCTCCACACACAACTGGACAGCATCCCTATAGTCTTCTCAGGATACCTATTCCTCCTTCCACTGCCAATGCATTTCCTTTTTGCCCTTCAGTTTGACCACCTGATCTCTACTGTGCCATGCCACCTCTTGCTTTCTTTGCCTGATTTCTTACACCTGGAGATCCATAGCTCTTTAGCTCTATGGAAAACAGCCTTAAAAATCTGCAAGGTCTGTTCTCCTCCATTGTTCCTAAGGGACATTTCCCAGGCGTCCTATTTACTCACTCCTTAAAGAGCTGGAAGTTTTCTTTCCTAAAATTCAGGGTCCTCACTTTACACTTTGCCTGACCCATATCCCTCAGGACTGTGAACTCCACCAGTGCATGATGACTGCAGCCCAGGCTGTCTCCAATCTTGATGTCACCAATTAGCTCACTTGTGTTGGTGACCATCAGGTTTAGTACTGCATGCCTTCTGGTAGGCCTACAGCTTGTTGTACTACTTTTCCAACAGATGTTGGAGTAGTTCTTCTTGTTTCATGTGGTATAGGTAAAAGCATCGCTAGAGAAAGTTCATGTAGCAGATCATCTCTCTAGAGTTGCTACATATATAGAGAGCAAAAATGAGAACTGGAAATGTTGTAAAAGCAGAATGATGTCCTCAGTTCTCTTCTCATGAGACCAAACAAAATCTTAGCTACCTATTAAACAACAGCTTCCTCTAGTCCTTGTCATATTATTTTATAACCATTCTGTTTGGGGAATGCAGCAGAATGTTAAGAAATTAACTGATATAAGCTGGTGCTGTTTAAGTTAAATTAAAGGCATATGCATGAGTCACACCCTGGATAGGGAGTTAATTTAATCAGTTACAATATGTTAAAAATATTTCAGTGAATAGTTCCCTCTTTGCATACCCTCATGTTAAATTACAATACTGGCAACATTTTGTCTTGTAATCTTTGTGATTTATGGTGTTGTTACTGTATGGTATGCGAACTATGTCCCAAAAGCTTGAGAACAGCAAATTTCTTTAAATTCCCCGTCTTAGACGAGACTCCTAATGACGTCAGTAGACCTGTTGACTGGGAAAGGCCTGTAGTCCTCAAGGCTTCATTAAACCTGGACTTGGTTAACTTACTGCTGAAAGTAATCCCTTCCAACAACAAATGGAGGTCTCCAGTATAAGAAAACAAGTAGGATTTTACTCTTCAAAACCATTCTGTCTGGTGGGTTTGTTACCAAGTAATATACAAGATTATGAAACATCAAATTCAAGTCTTACAATTGCTCTCATGAATTACCATATGTTTTAACCAATCACACTTTTCACTGGAGAATCACACCTTTATAAGCAATATATTATTCAAAGGATGGTTTCACAAGTTATCTGATTTAGTTTTAACATGCTGCCCTACCTGACTTGCCTACAGATTTGAACTTAGATCCCCTCCAATGGAGTTGAAGACTCTTGAAAATGCATCCTTCCTTTGTTTACCCCAAAATGAATGTTCTATTGCTTCTATTGCCTGTTTCTCACATTTGAAGTCCCTAGCCATTGGACAGCTTTTTGTTTATGATTCTGACCAAAAAACCACTGAAATACTGGAGTGTCTTAAGCAGAGATGCCAAGAGAGTCAGGATGTTTGAGCACATGGAATGAAAGGAGAGGTTGGGGAAGCTAAATTCATTCATCTTGGAGAAGAGGAGGCTTTGGAGGAAATCTTGTTGGTGCCTACAACTCCCTGATATGATAATGCAAAAAGAATGGACTCAGACACTTCTTAGGGGTGCACAGACAGGACGAGAAGCAAAATGCACAAGATGGAAACTTTGCATTGAGTTTAAGGTGTGGGGGAATCACCATGAGAATGTATATAAATTTCTCTGATTGAGGTACTAGAGTATGGAACAAAGAGATGTGTTTTACAAATCAAGTAAATACTTTATAATATTTCTAAAGTGGTAAACCTCTTCTATTGAAAACTTCTATTGAAATGGCATCTATTTATGTAGGTGAAGTGTGATATAAGTTGGTTTCATATCCAATAGCCAAATTAAGAATGTCTCCATTCAGCTTAATGCTTTGGATTCAGTATGCTGTGAAGACAAATAGGAAACTCAGAAGATTTGTCTACCTTTCTCTCCTCCTGAGTTTTTTCATACTAATAACATCAAGCATGTATCAATATGTTTGACACTGGCTATTGCAGACATCTCTTCTGAGCTTGATTAATCTAAGGGCATGACTTCAGGGTGCTGTCAAAGTGGCAAAACCTGAAGACTCACTCTGTGGAAGATATGCTGAGAAGAGATATTCCACCTGGCTTACCCAAACTGGATGCTATTCACACCTTCTCCTTTGAAATACAAGATTTTAATTCTGAGGTATAAAGGCAAATGGAGTAGGAGAGGCACTACAAGGTTGAAGAACTTAATATATAAGAAATATATGTAGTAAGCAAGAAATGGTCAACTTCCTCTAGTCACTGTTTTCATCTTTTTTCTTTCTTGCTTTCCTTCCTGTTCAAGTTGGACCCCTGACTGCACTGAAGAATGATGAAGAGGGAAGGAGAAAAAAGAGGAGGTAGAAAATAAAGTTCCAATAGAGCCACACATGGTCTTAACTTTGCCTTCTTTTTTTTAGAATCATAGAATCATGGATTGGTTTGGATTGGAAGGGACATTTAAAGATCATCTAGTCCAACCCCCCTTCAGTGAGCAGGTACATCTTCAATTAGAGCAGGTACATCTTCAATTTGATCAGGTTGCTCAGAGCCCTGTCCAACCTGACCTTGAATATTTCCACAGAAGGGGCATCTACCACCTCCTGGGCAACCTGTTCCAGTGTCTCACCACCCTCATTGCAAAAAATGTCTTCCTTATATCTAGTCTAAATCTACCCTCTTTTAGTTTAAAAAGATTACTTGTTGTCCTGTCACAACAGGTCTTGCTAAAAAGATTGCCCCTATTTTTTTTATAGGTCCCATTTAAGTACCGAAAGGCTGTAATAAGGTCTGCCCAGAGTTTTCTCTTCTCCAGGCTGAACAAGGCTTTTCTCACCCTTGTTTCTGACACATCAAATACCTCTGCCAATGAGATAACAGCAGTGAACTGCAGAGGATATTTCCTCTTCCAGTCAAATAAAATAGCTCTTTTTTCTTGCAAATAGAGATTTAAGTAATGTAATCTAAACGTCAATTGATATTTCCTTACAAAAAAAATGAATGTATAATGCAGGGGAGAATATAGCTCTTCAAATGAGCTGGATGTGAGTAGTATCAAACTACCGAGGTCAGCAAAAGATTCTTCAGTGCTCTGCGTGAAGGACTATTAAGTGTTTTGGCATTCTGGTTCTCAAATGCTTGGCTGGAAGGATTGGTGGTGCTCCCGTTACAATCAACAGGATCAACCCTTTAGCTCTTGGGTCAACAGACAGTGTTGAGGGAAAACTTTATATAAATACACCCTTAAATTTATTGAATTGTATTGAACTGTAAACACCTGTAGAGAGCAAATACTCCCACACCATAACATGATTTGGAAACAGATACTGTGAATTGAGTTCTCTACTACAATAAATCACAAATTGTTGCTGCTACACAGTGCAAGGCTTCCTTAAAATGATCCTGTTATCATATGGTATAAATTTATATGCAACTTTGATGAGAAACCAAGCAAGTTTTACACAGTGAAGAATACATTTCTTCTACATTAGTGATTCAGTCAAGTTTTACACTTTTTTTTGCCTTTTTGTTTTTTTTTTTAAATAGAGTGAAAACATTATTCCTGGAAACACTATCGTATTTGTTTTTCCAGATGAGCATAAAAGTGAACCATGAAACACACAGCTCTTAATCAAGAATTCAAATAATCGAATGTTATTTTTTCATTTCATATCAGGTTTAGGCCTTACATTTAATGACTGTCTTACTACATTTACACTCTTGGAACATCCCACATATTCTCCATGTCTGTAACCTTTTTGCTCAGATTGTATTGTCTTTTCCTCCATACCAAACACAAAGCACTGACAATGAAAATGAAATAGCTAGGGCAAAGCTTTCATCAAATGTCAGTAATTTATGGACACCAAGTTGAAAGTGAATTTAGACAGAATTATGAAAAAGTATCATTTTTATTGGAGCATTTAAAACTATTGAAGCCAACATTCCTCTGCTTTGGTGGAGGTGGACTCATTCCCTACTCTTATTTTAGTAACAGATTTTTCATCCAACAATATTAAAATAGCTCCACACCTCACAAATCCTCTGCAGCACATTTCTCACCCTCCTCCTCTTTCCTGGCATCAGTGGTGGACTGCTTTCTCTACTGAGATTGGGATCTACTTAGAGAAAAGAAAAGGGAGATTTTAGTCACTCCCTGAACTTTTATCCAGGCCACCCCAAATACTTATTCTAGTAACGATTTATATAAGCTGAGATGGGGGAAGGAGATGTTCTAATTTATGCAATAACACCTTAAAAATGTATGCACAGCATATGAAATCGGTATTGTGTACCTTTTGCCAGGTACTTGAGGGAGGGGGGCATTTATATCCTTATTATGGTCAAAGATGTGACCATAGTCTAGTGTAGAGCTATCTAGGCTAGCTTTGAATTCCATAGTCTGTTTGTGAAGTTAAGGATGATGTTAAAGGTTGTCTGGCATACAGTAAAAGAGTTTGGTGTCATAAGAAGGGAACACACTTTTGGGTCTTGAAGGTCAAAGAAAGAAGTCTTGCTTGTTTTAGATCTTAAGGTGAATCAAATCCCCAAAGTGGAAGCTGAAGGATATCTAGATATAAACATCATAATTTGATCAGATGAATATAAGTTTTATTTAATGATTAATTCTGTTTAAAGTAGGCACAAAAACATCACAGGACAGGAGATAATTTTTTCTCTTAGAATGGTGTATAGCCTGGTTGTTAAGGTATTTTCAAATAAGCTTCCCTAGGCCTAGATGGGCGTACACTCCACTGGATCACGCACTGGCTGGCTGGCTGGGCCCAGAGGGTGGTTGTGAATGGAGTTAAATCCAATTGGCAGCTGGTCACAAATAGTGTTCCCCAGGGTTCATTTCTGGAGCCGCTGCTGTTTAACATCTTTATCAATGATCTTGATGAGAAGGTTGAGAGCACCCTCAGTAAGTTTGCAGATGACACCAAGTTAGGTGGGTGTGTTGATCTGCTGGAGGGTAGGGAAGCCCTTCAGAGGGACCTGGACAGGCTGGACCAATGGGCCGTGGTCAGTTGTATGAGCTTTAATAAGGCGAAGAGCTGAGTCCTGCACTTGGGCCACAGCAACCCCATGCAAAGCTACAGGCTTGGGGGGAGGGATGAAAAGCTGCTTGTCAGAAAGGGACCTGGGTGTGCTGGTGGACAGCTGGCAACAGACTGCCAGTCTGTGGTTACAAGTTACTGGTGAGATGGAAGAGGCCTACATGACCGTGAACAGCATGGAAAAGACAAGCTGTCTGACTGCTAGCTCTTCCAAACAGGTGGATCATGAATGGAGACCTCCAAGTTCTATTGGAATACCTTCTTAGTATGAGCTTTGCAGCTAATTTCCTCCTGTCTAGATGAGGCTTCAGCATGGTTCTTCTACATGGGGACTGTTATGAAGGCCTGATTCTGATTTGATTTTTATAGCAGCATTTGATACCAATATATCCAAATAACCTTATTGGAGTCAATCCTGATTTAGACTGGTAGGACATTAATATCAGGACTTTAAGCTTGTGTGAAAAGAGGCTTTCTCTGTTTAACAGCCAAGTTGGATAAAAAAGTTTAGATCAAACTATAAATATTTTTTCTTTCTCACCCTTTACAAAATGAAAATGAAGTAAAAATAGCTTAATACAATACAACACTTTGCATTTGGCCAGAGATGAAACATTTCATATATTTTAAGTAAAGGAAAAAAAAAAGGAGGATTTACAAAATAAAAATTCCTTAAGCTGCTGCTGTTCTCTTCCTCTTCCTTTTACTCACTAGTTCAAGGTTAGACTCTTCAGTCATACTTGGAAATATAGGTCCAATTACTACAGTTTTGAATCACAGAATCACATAGAATTGTTGTGGTTCTTACAAAACGACTGTGTTCAGTGTTTGAACCTCAACCTCTACACAAGTTTTTCAGTTGCTAAAGAGCAGTTACTGGATTAAATGATCCACTTTCTATCTAATTTTGGCATTTTCACTAAAAGATAAAAATATAATCAACTTTTGAAATGGTTGTGACATTAAAACATCTTTTCTAGTAATAAAGAAAATCAGAATTCTTTTCAGGCCCTTAACTTCAATTAAGATTTCATAATAATGAGGCACAAAAAATAAAATCTCAGGAATCCTCTGTACACATTATTCATGTCAAAGTTTTAACTTTAAAAGAAATGGTTAAAAATGTTCTGACAAATTATTTTTTTATTTCACAGAGTTATCAGGTGATCGTAGCATACATTCTTTAAGTATGTTAAAATTGCACTAATTTACAAAAGCCGACAAGCTGATCCAGTGCTCTGGAAATCTCATTCAGCTTTTCACGTCCACAGCACTGATTTTTCCAGAAAAATATATTTTCTTGACAATTTCTAGGCCTTACATATACCTAAAAATGGAGGCAAAAATCGCACATTCAGGTTTTAGGATAATATCTGCTCTTGTAATTTTAAGAAAAGTAAGTACATATTAATTGTTCCCTTCAGTTGCTAATTTGAGATTTCATGAAGGAATTACGATATAAATATACCTGACTTAACACTTCATTATCCCATAGTATGAAGATTTATGAATGTCATCACAACTAGGATTATTGTGATTACATTGTTCTGAAGCTGACATTATAACCTGTCTATACCAGTGAGAGAAATCTTACATTTTGGAGTTCTCCCATATTAGCTGAGCCTGAAAACTCTAAGACACTATGTAAGCAGTGGAAGAGAAGTTAAATATGTATTTTGGCTTTCTGCTGTTTGTATGAACCTGGTATTTTCAAAGGCCTTTGTTTTTCAGGAAGAAACACCTTCCCAGAAAACAATCTATCCTCATACAGGAGAAGAAAGAAAAAAAATCCACAATCCAAATGCTTTGACATTGTCATCTATCTTCAATTTTTATATAGACTGATTTACTGAAAATCCTGTTAAACTGCTAGAATTGATAAAGGCCACTGCTTTCTTAATAAATATTGTCAGTCTCTGTTTCAGGCTGTCAGCAGGCTGCTCATAAATGTTATCTCACGCTGGGAGCAATGGTATTTGGTAGAGAAGCGTGGCCTGGGACAGCTACCTGATCTTAAGCCTCTTCATGGAATAGTGATGTGAATAACAGAAGCTTATTTAAGTGCTGCATCAGTCACTTCGATGCTCAGCACTGTCTCTCATCTTTGACAACAATTTCTTGGTCCGATTTACACTTTACCACAGAGAACCAGAAGGCCCTAAGATATTTGGTTGGAATTGCCTTAAAATGCTTTTCAAAAACCTACAAGCATTTTGGTGCGAGTGTGTCTGTAACACAGTAAAATTAGTGTCAGTAGTGGAAATTAATTGAATTAATTAAAACTGGAAATTAATTAAATTATCCTATAAATGGATGCAGGATTTCTCAGTGAAATGAAGCAACCTTTTTGCATTATGGAGTGCATTACCAAAATGAAGTACTAAGAGCATATTCCTAACTAATGTATACAAGTTCTCTTTGTACTATACAATTTCTACTATGCTAAGTGTACGTTAATGAACAGGGTGGGTTTTTTAATTGAGTCACGAATTGGAAGAGTGCTTTTTCTTCATATTAAAATTTTATTTTTTCCAAAGTCCATCACAGACTTGTTTCTGTTTGAACTTTCTCTAGAGTTTACCAGATGTTCTGTTTGGATTCCACATTACTGCATTGCGTTCACTGGAGTTCACAGATAGGCTTTCCACTGAACTAATGAAAATCTAATGAAATCCATATATGTAGTTAGCATTTGAGAATACCATATAATATAAAGCTTTCTGTTGCTGTTTGTCATTCATGCTTAAATCAGCAGAGAAAATATAAGCCTCTAGGAGACATTGTGAGTTTGCAAGCAGCCAGAAGATTTTACTTCTCCTCTTCTCTCCGACTATGTGTGTATGTGACCCCTGCTACCTCGTGGTAGCAGATAACTGCCGTTTCAGTGGTGCCTGGGTTTCAATTCTGTTCCAGATAGTAAAATAGGAAAGCTGAAGGTCAGATAAGAGGAGTATTCAAAAGTATGTGTCAACAGAATTGGTTAAACTACAGAGTTACTTGATATATGTGGAGAATATTTTCAGGAACAGAAATTAGTGAGGAACTGGGAAAAAACCTTTTTAATCGGTTTCTGTTAAATAGCAATAGTGGACAGATAACCCCGCTGCTGTACTGTGTACACAACTACAATCTGGTATATGAGTACTTAACCAAAAGCCGGTTCCCAGTGGTGTTCCCCAGAGGCTGATACAGTTCAGTGGAAGCAAGGATGGTATACACCCCGCAAATGTATGTAAGTCTGTGGGCAATACTACATTGTGGAGCGTAGCTAGCATAGAGGAGGCCAGGTCTGCTGTTCAGAGAGACCTGGACAGGCTGGTGAAATGGGCAGACAGGAACCTCATGTAGTCAAAAAGAAGTAAATACCAAGTCTTGTATCTGGGATAGAATAAGCCCATGCAGCAATGCAAGCTGGGATCTGAATGGGGAAAAAGCAGCTTTGGAGAAGACAGCCTGTGTTCCTGGAACACAACAAGTCAAGCATTAATCAGTAGCCTGCCTTTGAATCAACAAAGGCTAAGATCATGCTGAGTTATGTTAGCAAGAGTGTAGCTAGCAGTTAAGGAAAATAATTATTTTTTTCCCTCTTTTCAGTCCTTGTGAACTACATCTGGAAGGGTCCAGGTTTGGACTCCTCAACAGAAGAAAGACATTCACAAACTGGATAGTCCAGGGCAAGGTCACTGTGAAGATTAAGAGGAACACAACACATACAAAGGGATTGAAAGAGCTGGACTTCTGCTTCTTTGGAGAAGACAATGTTAAGGGGGGAATCTTAACTCTGACCCTGTCTATCTAAGGAGGTTATAGAGAAGATGAAGCCAGACTCTTCTTGAAGGTGCACAGCAAAACAATGAAGGACAATAATGGGCCCAAGTTGCAAATTCCAGTTAGCTGTTGGGAAATAATTTTTCACAATAAAGATAGTCAAGAACTGAAATAGATCACGCAGAGAGGTTGTAGAACCTCAATTCTCAAATGCAAGTGCAATGCACCTGGATGTGACGGAGGAACCTGATCCAGATAGCTGGATCTAGGATCAAAGCTGGCCCTGATTCAGAAATCTCTTATGGGTCCTATAGAAATGATTGTGTGGATCTTTTTAATGGCTTCTAGTGACACTCTCATATTTAAAAGAGAATAGTAATCATACTGAGGGAGGAATAATTAAAGTCAGTATTAATAATTTTGCCTTCTTCTATTTCCAAATGTACTCTGAATGTTCCCTAAGAAAGAAAGCAGGGCTTTGAAAGCAGAATAATGACTTTATATTTGAAAAGGAAGATTCTTTCAATTTCAAAGTCTTTGGAAAATCCATTAAATATTGTGGAATTTGCAAATAGTCAGCAATTACCCAAGTAAGGAAAATGGTGGCTCCAGCAATCATATTGAACAAAACCCACGACTTCATTTCTAAAATACTCACAAATCAACTGTATTAACTTTTTACTAAAGGTAATAAAAGATTTCTGTGTAATCCTGGGATTGTGACCCAGTAACATAGAACTGTAACTATATTTTCTTTTCCTCTATTACTGAAGACAGACTCTGAGCAGAAAAAAACCTGTATCCTTTTCTTAGCATAAAAACTGGAGAATTTTTGGTTTAGTTTCCGATAATTTAGATTGGAAAATACCTCTAGGATAATCAAGTCCAACCTTTGTCTAACATCTCCCTGACCCCTAGAACATGTCCCAGGCGCCGCATCTATTTGTCTTTTGAATACCTCCAGGAATGGTGACCACTTCCCTGGGCAGCCTGTTCCAACGCCTAA
>JAVSBS010007734.1:71924-86781 GCA_033124195.1 Coracias cyanogaster | reverse complement strand
AAATTCTGAATATATCACAGGGTAGAAGAGTTGCCATTCGATCCTGGCCTTCAGCCAACTATGCAACGGGAGGGCAAAGGAGCTGTAGTCCTTGCTCTTCTAGTGCTGATGCCGAGAGAGAGAGAGAGGTGTGGCTTCTCTCTCCTTTTACAGACTTCTTGTTTTCTAGAAGAATCCAGTCTCTTTGACAATCCCAGTATCCTCGGGGGGGGGGCAAAGGTCTATGCAAAGGCTCATGGCAGCCGCAAAGCATTACTGGGAAAGGAGTTCACTGCCTCAGTGAGACATAAATCTCCATTCACCACAGCATGACATGGTGTTGCCTTCTCATCCATTCTGTCTGTGTATCTGTCAAACATTATGCAAAACAGATGGCGGAGTCAGCACTGTGCCACGGGAAAGCTTTTGATGTTTGGTGCAGATTGTCATGACAAAATTGTCCAATCACCTTGTGAGCCGGCAAATGCCATAGCAACAGATGAGGAGGAGTGAGAGTAGCCATATATCATATCTGTTGAGCCGAGACTGTCCAAAGGGCTTTTGATGCAAACAAACAACTTGCCTGCACTTGGTGAAAAGGGCAAGGAAAGGTGATTCAAAGCTAAGTATGCCCTTCCCAGTTTTTTTTCTCCATATTGACATTGGAAAAATGCTCTTTTGTATAACTTAAAACAGCATGCAAATAGCAACTGGATTTCATGGTAGATTGTTTCCCAAAATATAGGTCTGCTCTACTATGTTGTCACACTACTTCCGATGCTCCCTTATACTGAAGCTGCAAGTAGGATTCTTAAGAGACCAGCACAATGTGAACACTCACTTAAAAAGTTTGCATTTGTCAAGCTTCGGGATTAAACTGTCACGCTTTATTGTTCCTTGTGCAACAACGAACAAAACAAGGTTCAGTTTCATAATCAAAATGCTTAGACTTTATTTCAGTGCATTTTAGTTAGTAAAGCACAGTGGTATTTGAGATTCTGTGGACGTCTTATTTTCTATCACTAGATGTTTTGTATTCCAGGTTTAATGATAAGTATTTATGTTCAGTGGGCAATGGGAGTGGGATTTTAGCTTGGGATAGTCATATTCAAACAAGAGGGGAAATAAAGCTATCTGCATTATGTGCCACGTATTTTTGTTTAATAAGACCTTCTCCATGAAGTAAATAGAAAATTTAATAGCTATTTCTGTAACAGTAGAGGTTTCAATCTCACTTTGGTTTTGCAACATAGTATTAAATACTTACATAGATGCTGTTCAGGAGCAAAATACAACCAAATCCACATTGTCTTATTGTTTCTTCATATGGCATGAAATTTCTTATGGCACATTGTTCTAATGTTTTCATGTAATTCTAAGTATAACTTTGTTGAAAAACCCTAAAGACTTTAAAGATTAAGCCTGTGCAGTTCAGTAGAAATGTAATTTACCTCAATAAAAATAGCTATTAAGAAATCAGAGTATTAGATAGAATGTGCAAATGTTGCTATAAGCTTTTGAAGCATTTTATCGAAGGATATAATTCTCAATTAAATAATGAAAACTTTCCAGAAGGATAGATTTGAGATCAAAAATAACTTAAAAAACTTATTAATCTGAGAAAACTGTAATTACTCCCTTCAAAGATATGCTCATGTAACTGTTTTTTGAGTAGCAATTTTACTATTGAATTTCATTATTTTATGACGAGTCTTAACATCTTTACTTTTCAGCACTCAGCTTGTAGAATTAGCTAATTATTTTAGTAATTTTATTTTTCATAGAAAATAAAGGAAATCACTCTCACTAATAAAAAGAAGATATAAAATCATGCTAAAACATAAAGGATGAATGACAAAGCAAAGTAACCTCCCTGAAGTTTAACATGTAGCTATGACAACTGCTAATAGAACTTGACAGCAAGGGAAAATATTGAAATACATTTACTTTTTTCTTTTTTTTTTTTTTTTTTTTTGTCTTTCTTTGCTATTCTAGTTTATAAAGTAGCCTGAGAATCCCTGGGGAGCAATGACTCAGGAATGTAGATCTGTTCAAAATTTTGCTTAAACTTTTGTACAGAAACAACTGTGTTTAGTCTTCTGGAATTAATTCTCAAATTGCTCTGAAAACCTTTTTCTGTGCTGATTCAGTGAAGGATATAAATTGTAGACAGTGATTCAACATATTGTTGTAAGGGTACTTTCTCCAGACTGGATGTTACTTGTGTTCCTTTTGCATTGGTAGACAGGGAGATTTTTTTTATGAGGAGCTTTAATGCTGAATAAGAAATAAGCAAATCTTTTTTTTTTCTTTTTCTCCCCACTCTTTTTAAGCAGTTGCACTTCTGCCTTGCTCTAATTTACCTGTACAGCTAAGTTTTCATAAGGTATTTCAGGTAGTTTGCATAGATCTAGCCTAAACCTCCCCTGGCACATCTTCCTACCATTCCCTTGGGTCCTACCATTGGTCACCAGGAAGAAGAGATCAGCACCTACTCCTCCCCCCTTCCTAGTGAGGTAGCAGGAAGCTGCAATGAGGTCTCCCCTCAGTCTTCTCTTCTCCAGGCTGAACAGACCAACAGATTTTAGCCACTTCTCATACAGCATCCTCTCTAAACCCTTAACCAACTTTGTGGCCCTCCTCTGGACAAATTCCAGTAGCTTCATATCCTTTTTGTACTGTGGCATCCAAAACTGCACACAGTACTCAAGATGGGGCTGCACCACTGCAGAGTAAAGCAGGACAATCACCTCCCTTGACTGGCTAGCAATGCGGTGCTTGATGCAGCCCAGGACTTGGTTGGCCCTCCTGGCTGCCACGGCACACTGTTGGCTCATGTTCAACTCACCGTCAACCAGAACCCACAGATCCCTGTCTTCAGGGCTGCTCTCCAGTCTCTCACTCCCCGGAGTGTATGTATATCCAGGGTTACGTTGTTCCAGGTGTAAAATCCAGCACTTGTCCTTGTTAAACTTCATGCAGTTGGTGATTGCCCAGCTCTCCAACTTATCCAGATCTCACTGCAGGGCCTCCCTGTCCTCAAGAGTGCCAGCTGCTCCCCTGAGTTTGGTGTCATCTGTGAACTTAGTAAGCCTTCAAGTCCTGCATCTAAGTCATTTATGAATATATTAAAGAGTATTGCCCCTAAGATAGATCCCTGCGAAACCCCACTAGTGACTGGTTGCCAGCCTGTCATGTGGGAGGTGTCCCTGTCCATGGAAGGGCAGTTAGAACTAGATGATCTTGATCTTTAAGGTCCCTTCCAATCCAAACGATTGCATGATTCTATGATTCTTACCTTTCCTTGAATAGCAACAGTATTGTAGATACTGGTAGCATATCTTTTGTTATTCACAAAATGGAGAGGAAAGGGAAAGAGAGATTGCCCTACCCATGATTTTCCTGAATTTGATTTCGACCTAGACTGAGAAGGCTGTGCATGTAGCATAGAATTCTTGTCCTTCTGAAGGAAATAGCAAAAATTAGCCTATGTACTTTCTCACAGATTATAGGAAGTGCTTGTCACCTACAGAGATTCAGTTTAGACGGATAGTGGTCTGGACCTCAGATGAAGTGGCTTTTTGTGTCAACACTTGAAAGTGGTCATTTCTTATGTGCACATATGCTACAGTCAGTAACAAACCATTTTTTTTCAGTAAAATATGTTTTAAATTATTAGGTGATAAGCATTCTGGTTTGTTTTGCTGTAAACTGAGATTTTATTTTCTCTTATAAATCATTCTTCCATATTGATTTTTTTAGATAAGGTTTGTAAGTGTGCAGCACAGTAAATAATCTTATTTGTGGGCAATATAATGCTTATTCCTTGATTATTGGTGATCTGGAGTGGACTGCGAAAGTATTCCTGTTCTGGAGAAAGCAACTAAATGTCTCCACTTGACCTTGATTGCCAAAATGATAGGTCATGAAGGCAAACCCAATGCATTTTAAGGATGGATGCTTAAAAATGTAGGAGTCTTCAGATTATTCAGGTATAGGTTAGCTTTTCTCAGTCTCTGTGGAGCATGCCAAGGTGCTGAATTAGGGAAAGGAAAATATTCTGACAGGCAAACAGTATAAAAATGGAGTGGATAATTTGTTGTTGGAATAGATGGTGAACATTGTTGGTCACTCCATCTGCAAACAGCTGCACTGAGATGTAACAAGTTAAAGGAGTGAAGTGCCGGTATTGCTAGCAACAAAAAATTATTTCATCATTTACTTGTTGAAAGTGAAATGGACCGTAGGTTTATGTGAGAGGAGGGAGAAAAAAAAATCTATATCTTAGCATGCAAATATGTCTTTTATTAATTTTTAAAGCAGTAACCCAAGCATATGGATACAGCAATGTGCCATTGTCTTCTAAAAAAAAAAAAAAAAGAAAGAAAAAAGAGAGGTTTTTGATAATTTTTGAGTTTAATACAGTCTCTGGTGAAACTTTCCTGGAGGAAACAATGAGAAGTCATCCCTTTGCCTCACTAATTTAAAAAAAATATACATGTTTTCCAACATTCATAATTCTAAAAATCTTTAATGTTGAATCACTTGCAGAAAGGAATAAATACAAAATTTGTGAAAAGATGAAGGGGAGGTTTTTGTGTCCAAAAGTCTTTTCAATCAGATCAAGAATACACAAAGAAAACTGTAAGGCAATTGCTATATTTGGGTTGATATAACTTTGATTAATTTAAATGATTTTTTTTCTTATTACCTTCTATGGGAGTATGATACTGCAGAGAAGTTAGAAACGGTAATGTCATTAGAGTTTACGTGTAGGTCAACATTTAAGAAGCTTGGCAAGCACAAAGAGAAATATTTCCCTGAGTACTCTGCTGAAAGAGACCCTTAGTTCCTATTCTTGAGATTGATATATTCTGTAGTCACTTAAGTAGTTGTCACAGTCGGGCACGTGTTTCGAAGGTCCACTGCAAATGGAAATTGATTACTACGGCTGTAACTTATTTGGCTTTGTTGTATATTCAAGACATACTTTCTGGTAAAATTTTCCTGGCAAGGTAATGTAGGCCAATGTTTTAGTTCATTCACAATGTGTTTAAGCTCTGCTGAACCTCAGTTTAGAAGGGAACAGCAACCTACAACCTCATTTAGTTGTGGATCCCTTAAAATGCCAGTTTTGGAAGATGAAGATGAAGTAATAGAAAATAAATAGGAAAAATATATGTTGGTATTCACCATTTTAGTACCTACGCAAAATACATATATCTAGATATGAAATTGTATTATTTGAAGTAACAGGTCTGCAGATACAGTGAATTTGAATGTAAATGGTGATATTTTGATAGCATAATTTTGCACATGTAATTCATTTGTTGTAGGTGTCCAGAATTTGATGTAGCAATGTAATACTGAATCATCTGTACTAGTGGTACATGGTGTTCTTGTTGAGGTGCATCAATGTCAAAAACAGTGCTCCCTTCCCACCTTGCTGCAGTCCAGCTTCTCTGAGCTTATCTTCCCCTCTGCTACTCCTGCTCTCATTTTACCTTTCCCTTGGTCAAGGCCCTGCCCTTTAGAGCAGCAAAATTAAATTGTTCAGAAAACTTAAATCACCTTAAATTGAATAAAAATGGCCTAACTTAACTCTTTATAGAGAGTGGTTGACCTCTCTGTACTACAACACTATTTTATCCAAAAGTTATTTTTCTTACTTCTGCAGATGTTACAAGTTACTGATTAAAGCTCAATTATTCTCAAGCCAGTCCTGGGACAATCTAATCTTGTTTTTCCTCCTATCAATATTTCAAACTTCTGGCATTTTTTCTAGCTATATTGAAAATGTAAGGTGTGTTCTCAGGTTTCTAAGTTTTACTTCCTGCTCGGTTATCAATATTTTTTTGTTGTTCTGTTGTTTTTGCACTGTCTTGCTGATTAAAGAGCATTGCTTTTCATAATTTGTCTCTGAAATCTGTTCAATTTTTGGTGCATCAACCAATAGCACATGTACAGTAATGGGAATATTATTTGAACAGTAAAAAAACCAAAAAACAAACAAAAAATCTGACTAGCTGCCCAGATAAAAGTATTATGCTTTGATTGCATATATGCCACTTTCCATAGACACATAAAATGACTAAGGGTTTTATTCTTTTTTTTAGAAAAGGAAAATGTCATATACATATTAGAGAATTTTGAACATGTTAATGTGTGCAAAACATAAACTTTATTCTGAATGTTATACTCACCTTTAAAAATAAAGGATGCTTCATTATTTATGAATAATATATGATGGATCAACATTTTCATAACAACTTTGAACTTTATTAATGGTGCATGGGGTTCAGCCCAAGTGCTAGTGACAGAAATATGCAGGTATAATACTAAATAGTATAGGATACATTGGAAGATAAGAGTATTGTCATGTGAAACCTGTGAATAGGACAAAATACTGAATGCAATAAACAGTTAACTTGCTAGAAATTATTTCAGTTATTTTTAGTGCTAGGCCAAGTTTGATTTGTACATATATTTGACTTAACGGAACAGGTCAGGTGTTTAATATAAAGCATAAGATTAAGTGCTTCACTGGCTCAAGACCCTGCTTGATAGCCTTGTCCTCTGAGCTATGCTAATTCATTTTCTGAGTGATTACAGGGGCCTATAAGGAGTGTAAAATTGCTTTCCATTGGAATTTTCTCGCTGTGATAGCAATGTGTGCATCTTTTGAAGGTTATCTGCCCAGGATTCATCATCTGCAGTGCAGTAAAATTCTCCTCCCCATGTTTCTTTCATGTATCACAATTTCTATTCAGGCCTGAATAGAAACAGCAGTTTTCTGTCCCGTTTTCTTGACTTCTTGAAATTACTTTTCAAGCTGGGACATGTTTTGAGAGGTTTCTGCCAAATCAGCTCTTAAATAGAGGTTATGTGAGTTTGGTGGAACTTCTGTTGTTAGTGACATCATTACAATGGGTTTATCTTTGAAACTTGTTAGCTGACAGGATGTAATGAGTTAATTTCTTTTTCATCTTACTGAGTCTCTGTAAAATAAATTGTTGTTGAAGCCACATATCTGAAAGAGGTATACTTACCAGACCCAAGAAATTCACCATTACCATCTTTGTCTCAGCCTATACCAGGCTGCTTAACAGGCTAAGAAAAAGAAGGATAAAGAAAAACCACCACCCCCCAAAGTTTTTCTGATATATGAAATACTGACGCAGGTTGTTTTCAGTTTCTTGGTACAACAACCCTTTCCGAAGTGTGCCAGGTGATTTACAAAGCATGCTGCTGCCCTTGCAGAATGAGAGTTAGGAGCAAGAGACTTGTTGGTCTGTACTCCACATCTGTGGCTAGGGATAAAAAAAAGTTTCTCCCCTGATGTCTTGGAGGAGTCCTGAGCTGGTCAGAAAGGGAATTATTTTTATAAAGGAGCTTAGTTTCCAAACATCCTTATTGGAAGTTCATCTGTGTTCATGTTTGCTTTTACATTTCATGAATTATCATTGATAGAGTAATAATTCAGCATTAATCTTTAGCCATTTCACCAGGTCAAATTAAGGAAGCCTGTGAGAAAATGCACATATTCAGCCCACTTGTTTATGTTTGGACACTACCACAACTGTTAGTTTGTGGTTTTTCTTTGTGATTAGGAAAAATCAGATGTATGCCCTTCTTCTGTATACTTCTGGTTTAAGATGTTTATTTGACTTAGAGAGAGGAATTCTCCTTTTTCCTGGGGAATAAATGGTCTGCAGAGGGAGGAGAAAGCAGCTGGAGGAGCTTTTTTTCTTTTTTTCCTCCAGCTGGCCTGCTTGCTGGGGAACAGGAATGGGGTTTACTAATTCCAGTCTGACTAGCTCTTTGAAACAAGCAGATGAACCAATGAGTTTAGTACCGCTGCGAAGAACCTATCTGATGCATGAAAACCTTTATTCCCTGCAGATTGTGTTGAAGAAAAGTTGAACTTCAGTCTTCCAAAACTGCAACTGAATTCTAAATGACACTACAGTTGAGGTCCACAGTCTCAAGTGATCTAAATCAGTCATTAGCTTTGTACCATTTGTGTGGAAGTGCAAAGTATTACGAAGAACATGAGCTTGTTTATCTGCAGAGAAAACTGCATGTTTGGGTTTCCAGCTAATCTACTTGAGGCTTTTCATTTTCAAATCTTATGATTCTTTGGGAAGGATTATTCTTAATTGTGCCTTCTTGCACAGCTTTGTAACCTTTCAAGTTTTCTTATAGGAGAAAACACATCTTTAGTTTTAGATTCTCATTTTGCCATTCTCTGCTCACAAAATCACTCAAACATGCTAGACAGCACCAGCTGTCTCCTAGTGATCTAAAACTCTTTCTTAGTGCTCAGTAGGAGATCATCTGCAGACCAAGGAAATATATTATTTACGTGCTCCATTCCTTTTCAGCTGGCAGCTCCAAAATTCTGGGAGGTGTAAATCATATTTAATTTTCCCTGTCTCAATGTAAATTGCAAAATGAGCTTATTAAACATTCTGGAAGTCCTGAAAATACTTCTGTTATTGGTTCATCTCCATCTTTTTCTCTATTTTCTCTCTGTCTTCTTTCTTCCCCTTCTTTTGCTCCCTTCTGAAAAGGTTATTTTTATTTTTTCTGCAAAAACTTAAAAGTTAGGCAGAATAAATATTTATCAACTTGTTTCATGATTCTCCCCATTCCTATCCTCATTTAAAAAAAGAAAAGGTAAAGTGTTTTCATGCTGTGAAGACCTGGACCAGTCTTACAAAACTGCTGCATAAATTTGTCCATGCCCAAGTGTCCTTGATCACATCTGCTAGTGAAGGCCATGAGATATGGCGCTCTTTGTGGACATATTGATGATAGGGATGTGTGTACAAATAGATTTTGACTTGTATACACATGTCATAAGAACAGAATAATAGTAATAAAAAAACCCTCCACAGCTGTCTGTAATATCGATTTCACTTGTTCAGTTCAACTTAAGCTGCTGCTTCTTGTATAATAAACAGAACAAACACACTGGCAACACAATTGCCCTTTTTGTGAAAGGCCAGGGAAGAGCCTTCACAGGGCTTCAGGGATATTCATGCCATGTTTTACTTTTAAAAGTACCAACAAGACAGAGCTTCTAGCTGCTACATATTCAGACTGAATAGATTACCCCATACACCTGTAATTACACACCCTCTAAGCTGACAGGTGGCATGATTTGTTTGAGCACACTGGCAAAGGGTCAGATTGCATTATGGGAGAAGTGTTGAAGCAATTTCTGACATAATTCCAGCATGAGACATGAAATATATTTCAGGAAGATAGTTTTCTGTCAACAGTTGGATCAATTTCTACAGTGATGTAAGGAGTGCATGTTCGGTTTTCAGGTTTTAATTAGCATTCCAGTGATCTTGATGGGCTGATTATGCAGTTCAACTCTATCTCTCACAAATGACATGTTTGTAAAACAGGCTGCTACTTTTCTGTGCTATGCAAGAATTTTAAAAAGCTTTATCTACCACACAGAGAGAAAGCTGTTTCTTGCCCGCTTTAAAAATCTTTTTGGAGTATGGCAGTCAAAGAGTAGAGGTGATATGAAAACCAGGTCTCTAGCCACTCTGTTTTTTATTTACTCTTTCTGAGTTTTTAGAATGATTACAAGACTAATCTGACCTTTTAAATATAAAAGCATATTTTTAGTTCTCTGGAGGTAGTCCTCAAAATATAATTTTTTATGATGAGGTTTTCTCACTCTCTTTCCCACACCCCTCCTTGTTCTCCTACTTTTATTTTCCTCTTGACTTGATCTATGTCCTTTCCCTTCTCTGTGTTAAACTCTTTCTCTTACTTTATTTTTGTCTGTCTTTCACTAACTGTCAGATATTATCTCCTTCTATATAGAAAGCAATTTGATGTATTTTACTTCAAAAGCAAGTGTGGTTTGACCAAACACTATTGTGTCAATACAAAAGCAGGGAAAGACTCTTTCTTCCTAGTCAATATGATGAATCCTGGCTATTGTATGGCTTTTAAACCATGGTAATAAAGCCATAGTGTTTAACAGTTATGTCCACGTTAGCAATATTGTGATTTTTCTAAATCTTTTTAGCTACCTTAGTAATATCTGTATAATACAATACAAGAACATCCATGTACTAGCTTAGTTTATGATAAGTGATAAAATAGTAAAGATACAGATTCCATATATTTGACATTATTCTTTATTAATCTTTCTATATTGGAATAGGATTCTTTATTCATAAAAAGGACAAATGTGTCCTTCACTGACTGTTGCAATAAAAAGATGAAACATTGTGTCTTTATTAATTTATTCATATTAATTTTTAATGACTTACATCAATAATAATGGATAAGACTAAGCTTAGATAAAGCAACAGAAAATGCATCTTGATTCTATTTTATACAGACAAATCAGAAGCATTACAAAGTGTTCTGTAAGACTTTTGTTAATGTTCTGTTGAAAGTGAATTCTACATTTGTGTTTTAGAATATGTATATTGTTAAGAATTGATACTGGTGCTGTAAGCCATATTTTAATAATGGTCTCATTTAAATTATATCTACCTGTGTTACTGATCTGAAGTTCAACAGCTAAGGGCCCTTTCTCTCCCGTGTATCTATACTAATTTACTCTGCTTCCTCAGCTACAGTATGAGACACGTTTTCTTTGTCTAAGATCAATGTATTCCCAGCAGTAGTTTGGAAACGGAACCCTCTGGGCTGTTTGCTTTCATTTAACATTTAAAGCTATATACACACTCAAATATGCGTAGCTGTCACTCTATTTATTGTATTTATATAATAATAAAGATTGTGTATACTTTATGACATATATCATCCAAAAATTTTTTCAACTGTGGGATAATAAATTGCATGTATTTCAGGATTAGTACTTTGGATTTAGATAGCTCAGTAGGGCATAGACCAGTATTTGTTTTATGAAGATGGAATTTCTACAGGGTAGTAAAATTTCACTAAAGTATAGTTTCTCAAAAAAAAAAAAAAAAACTTCAGAAATAAACTCTTCAAATTCAAAGACAATATCTTCCATCAGTGTTATTTCTACCACTAAGGAGATGGGAAAGACACCAGAGATTAGTGTTGTATTAGATTAGAATCAGATCTCTGCATAAAATACAAAGACTAAATAACTAAAGCTGCTTTCCTGAAAGCAATTTAAGACAATCAGTTATGGATAATCCTCTTCAGGAGCATCACATCAACTTCATTTACATTTAGGTTAGCATCGTGCCTCCCTTCTGACCAAGATTACCTGACAGGAAAAAAACCAAGTTTCTCAGTCTGATCCATTCATATTTCACCGGGATAAAAAGTAAATCCTGAAGAATAACATAATTTGGGTAAAATATTTTTTTTCTGAAGAGATAATTAAACATTTTCATTTCACTTTGCTCCTATTCTAGAAGTTTTCCCACTCCTCCATTCAAAAAATCCCAACATCTGTGTCTTCAGTGAACTAGAAAATTCAAGAAACCTTAGTGTTGTAACACTTAAATGTCTTCCCTGAGCTTTTAATTAGTGCTTTCTTTCCCCCGTGAAACGCATTGATAAATATATATGCCCTTTTTTTCTGAAATGAAAGACTTTGTTCCATTTTACCCTTAGGTGCAAACCACATTTGTGTTGTGCTGTTATTGGTTCATGTTGGTTAATGTGCTTATTTTACCACAAATGCAAAGATATTTGACCAAAGTTTTTCTGTCCTGGTCAACCAACACTTTGGAAGAAAGCCACAATTTGTCATCCATAAGTGAAGATCAAGCCTGTAGACATATGAGGTAGGGGCAGATTAATGCCACATTGGTGAAAAAAAAAAAATTAAAATCTTGGTTTCAACAAAGCATTTTGATTTGGGTTGATTCAGCCTATAAAAGCATAGTTTAGCTACATTCATCCTCTCTTCCTCGTGGTTTAAAGTTTTGGAAAGTTTTAAAGAAACAATATACTCTCTGAATGTTGAGAGAGTATTCCCCTCTGCTTTGTAATTTTATCCTCTGTTTTTTATTCAGCACCTCTGCAGATAAAATGGAAGACGGGATACATTCTAATAGATTATTTTATCACAGCTTTTCTTAAGTACAGTTTTCCGTCTCAATACATTAACACGTTTAAGATATCTCAGGGCAGGAAATCCTTGGATTAAAACTTAATTTCACTGAAGTCAGTGAGAGTTCTTCCCTCACTGTATTTTGTGGGTCTAGGATTTTGCACCTCTGGCACCTGTGCAGAGCCAGAATCTTTGCCTCTCTCCTCTTTCTCAAACTTGCTTCAGGCAGAAGTTTCTTTTTTCTCTCATACAGCCAATGATATGTAAAAGCCACATTATTTTAATTTTGATTTTGACAATATTGTTCAAACTGAGCATCAATGAACATATTTCTTTGGTTTCAGATATATTCTTCCATCTGGAAAATTGCAATATACTCATAGTTTACATCTTCATATGAAAGGTTGTCTTTCCCAGATGCATGCTATCATCATAGAATTTCTAGATGCAGACCACTGCATAAAAAAAAAAATGCTGACACCTATGGCTAGTTTTCAAGGTCAGTTTTCAGATTAAAATCAAAGAAAGAAGTATAAAACAATTTCATTTTGGGAAGTTCTTTTGAAGTTCCTACAAGAAGAAAGGTTTGATTGTCAAGAAAGCTTAGATTACTTGCACCAGAAGGCAAAGGGGTTATTAGAGTTGTTCAGCTGAAGACAAACATAAGTACTCACATCCTGCTTGAAAACCCACCACAGTCCTAAGTGACTATCCAATGACTTGAATAAGCTTCAACACTATAGGATGCTTCATTTGCAGGCAAATTTCCAAGCTGTATATTTATATATGTTCTGCAAAAATAAGTTTATGCTGTTCTGTAGTATAATATAGATAGGGAGGTTATTGTGATTGTTGTTTCAAAAAAAAAAAAAAACCCAACCAGCTGAAAAACTGAAATTAAAATGGTCCTCAGCCATATAAAATTAAACTACTCAGTCTTGCAAGAGTAATTCAAGTAATTCTATTATGTGCATCAAGCTTTCTGATTGGCAGTATTAGTGAAAATACCTTTCTCATCAAAACCACATTCAGTTTTAGCAGAAGAGAGAGAAAAGAAAGCTTTGTATAAAATTGGCATTGGAGCTGGCAATTTCATAGGAGTTCCCATTCTCTAGGAATGGGAGACATAATGACTAAATAAAATAAAACTAGTTGAGATTCCTGATATAGAAAAGGTCATTTTAGATTATTATAACTTTAGATAGGAGTTACTGCATATGTACTGCTAAAACAAGACATACAGGCATGAAGACAGAACTTATCATAATCATCATGTTCTGTAAAGGACTATTTTAATGGCAGAAAAGTATAGCATGAGAAAGAACATCCACTTTCAAAAACCATTAAAGAAAAATCAATAAAAATGTTTGAAGCTAGATTAAGATCCAGGGAGAAGTTCTGTTTTCTTGGTTCATAAAACGAATCCCAAAGACACTATCATAATCTAAGTTTCTGTGACAGATGTTATTTATAGTTTTGGGGTTTTTTCTTAATTTTGTCATTAAGAAAAAATGGAGATGGCTGGGAGAAAAAGTGAAGTGAATGATATTTATTACCAGAATTTTGTGGTGTATTATGATTTGTCATAAACATTATTATGTTTGGACAATGGTATACATTAGTTCTACAATAAATTATAGTTTAAAAATGCTGGCAAATTGAACTAATTGCTTTTACTCACATTAGGTGTCTTCAGTGTACATTCAGCAAGGTGGTGTTTTGTTTTATTTTGTTTTTCTGTCCTCCTATGCTAGGAACAGGTCTGAGTCCAGCTATCGCACACTATAAATTCAGGCCTACTTAATTAATCTGATTTTTTTCTTCCAGTTATGTGCATAAAACTGGAATAAGGTTCATTCCAAGGAATTGTAAACAAAGTTTCTATTTATGGTACCAATAAAAATTTTAGATGTCTATCTTATATTGAAAACTAAATGCTTGATTTACGACATACTATATGGCACTTTTGTAGCTTGCGAGTACTACTGGCTTAGACATTTATTAACACTTTTTGCCTTTTGGTATATGGCGGGATTTTGGAAAACAAACAAACAAAAAATTGGTTTATAACCATATTGGTGGAAACAGATTGAAAGTAGGTCAAGAAAGTATCTGGAGAGTTGGGCAGCGAGGAACCTAAGGAAGTTCAACAAGCGCAAGTGTAGAGTCCTGCACCTGGGGAGGAACAACCCCATGCACCAGTACAGGTTAGAAGTTGACCTACTGAAAGAAGTTCCATGGAGAAGGACTTTGCAGTCCTGTTGGACAGTAAATTAACCCTGAGACAGCATGTGCCCTTGTGGCCAAGGCAGCAAATGGTCTCCTGGGCTGCATTAAGAAGTGTGACCAGCAGGTCAAGGGAGGTTTTTCTTCCTCTCTACTCTGCCCTGGTAAGGCCACATCTAGAGTACTGTGTCCAGTTCTGGGCTCCCTGGTTTAAGAGAAACAGGAAACGACTAGAGAGAGTCCAATGGAGGACTATGAGGATGACAAAGGGACAAGAACATTGAAGTGCTGGGGCCTGAGTTGTAGGCATCGAGTTAGAGTTGACCTGTGAATGAGTCACTGATCTGATGGCCTTCTACAATGGAATGACTGGATGGATAGATGAGGGGAGGGCAGTGGTCATCGTCTACCTAGACTTCAGCAAGGCGTTCAATACTGTCTCCTACAGCATCCTAGTAGGCAAGCTTAGGAAGTGTGGATTAGATGAATGGAAAGTGAGGTAGATTGAAAATTGGCTGAAAGATAGAACTCAGAGTGTTGTGATTAATGGTACAAAGCCTGGTTGGAGATCTGTGACAAGTGGTCCCCAGGGGTCAGGACTGGGTCCTGTCCTGT